>JANRGW010053468.1:0-56407 GCA_024733675.1 Psilopsiagon aymara | reverse complement strand
GGACATGGAACTGTTGGAACAAGTCCAGAGGAGGGCCATGAGGATGATCATGGGACTGGAGCACCTCCCGTATGAAGGTGGGATGAGAAAGGTGGGGCTGTTCAGCTTGGAGAAGAGAAGGCTGCATGGAGACCTCATAGCTGCCTTCCAGTTTCTGAAGGGGGGCTATAAGGATGCTGGGGAGAGTCTCTTCATTAGGGACTGTAGTGAGAGGACAAGGGGTAATGGGTTTAAACTTAAACAGGGTAAGTTTAGATTGGATATGAGGAAGAAATTTTTTAATGTAAGGGTGGTGAGGCACTGGAATGGGTTGCTCAGGGATGTTGTGATTGCTCAATCACTGGCGGTGTTTAAGGCCAGATTGGACAGGGCCTTGAGTGATATGGTTTAGTGTGAGGTGTCCCTGCCCATGGCAGGGGTTTGGAACTAGATGATCTGAAGATCCTTTCCAACCCTAACTATTCTATGATTCTATGATTCTAAGTCTGAAGATGAACAAATATTGTATGTCTACTTGCAACGTCACTTAAGTCTTAGGGAACCTGCAATTGATTTTACCCCAGCCAAAACCAGGACAATCATGAAACACAAAATGTAGATGAAGGTAAGTGTTTTTGACCTTCCTGGTGTGGCCCGAAAAAAGGAACTGTTTCCAAAGGTATAAAAGACCTGGGGAAAGGAGAACTCCACTGGCCTTGATAAAGAAGGGGATTGGATAGAAGGAACCAATGGGCAAGGCTCAATTATTATTTTTTACTTTATTAAAAATGGATACATTTTTTTTAAAGAAATTAAAAAATTATGCCATAGGTGGAGTAAAAATATGGCTGTAATAAAGTGGGAAAGCCTGGGGTTCCCAGCTTAGCTAAAAACATTGGGGTGAATTGTCTGCATGATGTAGCACAATCACTTGTGGCTTTGTAATGTTGAAAGATTTAAATAAAATGCATTAAAATTATCTGAGAAATTTCTTCTGAGTAATGAAGTCAAGCTGTGTTTCAGTGTGATGTGATGCCTGGTTGCAGAATAGAAGCTACGAAGGAAAAATGGAAGAAAAGATGAGCTAGGAAAAGTAGCAGGTGAAGGAGAGAGGCTGGTGAAGAAAGAAAGAAGAGCCGCAGTATCATACAACACAGTCAGGTGCAGCACCAAAGGTGCTCTGTATCCCACTGTGAGAAGTACAAGGAGCCTGAGGGGATTCAAGTGTCAGCTGCATCTGGGGTTATGTGGGGTGTGAAACCTCCAGCTGCCTTTGCAGCTTCTCCATCAAGAAAGATGGGAGGAATGTATTATTGTATTGTTGCAAGGAAAAGAATGGGTAGCTGGTTGTTTAATGTTGTCATTTTTCCCTTGTCTTCATTTTATCTCTTCCCTCAGGATGATATTGTTCTTTGGAGTAATTGGAGAGCCTGAAGGAAGGAAATATCACTCACTGAATGTGCGGAGACATGAATTTTTCCACTTTTCGAAGTACAGGCTCAGGCTGGTGTTCATTATCCACCCTTAAAAACTGAACCCAGCTCTGGCTGCTGCCCTGGGTGGCTAGCAGAGTGGCTACACTCCACCAAACAGATTATTTCTCCAAATTTACATGTCAGTCAGAGGTAGAGCTGGAGGACACAGTTTGTCACTAAAAGGTTCCAGTTTAGGGTGTTTGTTTCTTGCTGCCAAAACACACAAAGTGAGACTGACCAAAACACGTCATGAAAATGTATTTAATTCAGCATAAAATTGTTCTAAAAAGATTTTTCCAAACCCAGCAATGATTTATTTCAACATTTTCGGAATGAAGTTATTAGAAAAGTGAAAACCCACTAAAGCTGCTACTCCATGAATTAAAACAAGCAAGAAAAAGTAAGTTTTGCTTTGAACAACTTGATTCCAAGTTTCTGCCTCAGCAAATGAAGCAGGACAAGATCAATCACTTCCATTTTACTGCACTCGGCTGACATCACAGGCTGTGCCATGCCAAACAATACCAAGCTACATTTTCATCAGCAATTCACTATGATTGCTGGCTTTAGACAATCTGTTGTCCCTCAGATTTGTTTTGGAACAGTGATAGCCATTTTAGAAAAAAATATCCTAATTTTGTCTGGATAAGGAGTCACCAAAACCAGACACTTTTTACTGTAACCTTTGTAGCCATAATTCTGGCTATGCTTTCCATATGTGAAACTAATTCACTGTTGTGCATCCAGGAAAATGCTTCAGAGTTTAGTCTGCAATAAGGATGGAAATAAACTGAGGGAAGTTGGGATCATCCTGTTTTTCTTGCAACCTCATCTGTCCAGGTTTGGATTTGTAAAAAGCTAAAGTCACTTGAGAATTCACATGATTTCTGTGGATTCTGTAGTTTCTGTCCAAAGTGTTGCAGCCCCACCACTATATGATGCGATTTCGCATCAGCTCTGCATACCCCACTTCAGCCGGACCTCCCAGACTCACTTTGGTATCTGGCATGGCTGCAGCTCTAGATACAGTGTGTTGGCTTTCTCAGATGCCTCCAGCCCTGCAGCCTTTTCCTGTTATTTTTCCTCACCATTCTGCCTTGTAAACACGTCACCATTTCACCCTGAAGATGGACTCTCCCTCACTTTGGCAATTGCCAGAGGGCCCACTCCTCCACCTGTCACATTCGTGCCCTTACATGTGATTGGGTTATATCTACATTAACTGGCAGTGCAGACCAGTAGAAGCAGACTTACAGAGTTCAACAGTTCATGCTGAGGGTACAATAACTTCCACAATTACATTTCAGAGTGTTTTGCTTTGCTCCAGGTCTAGTCTGGTCCGAAGGACTGCGAGTGGCTGAAGCATGTCAGGAGTATCATGGTATTGGATTTTCTTGCTCAGTTCCAGACAGAAAAAAAATCCCATTCAGGTGCTTTTGTATCCCTTTGGAGTGTAGGGTAACAAAAAAATGCAGAGGTAGATGCCTCTCCAGAAGCCTTTGCAGCACTCTTCCTTCCTGAGAAAGGAGTCAAGACTAAAGCAAAGCCTCTATGCCAACACTGCAGTATTTAAACTTTTTTTTTTTTTTTTTTTTAACTAGAAAGAAGCAAAATATGACAGTTTATTGTTCAGTAAGGAGAGACCTGAGTATGCTGCACTGAAGTTATATTTGCAATTGAAAGCCCTGCCATTGTCAGAAGGCTATTATTCTCATTAAGACAGGAGCTGTAGCTCCTTGGAAAAGTCTCTTGATGCATGCACTCCAAACAGGGCTGTCCCCAGTTCAAATTATATTTGTCATGGGGACAGTTGTGCAAAGAATCACAGTGAGGAAAAAAAAGTGCATCAGGAGATAGCTTAGAAAGTCAGTCAAGGACAAATAGGAGAAATTGTGCTGTGTGGTTTTATGTAAGAATTATTCTGTAGTCTCTGCTCTTATAACAAATCAGAGTGCTTTTTTGAGGAAAAAAGGGAATTCAGTAAGCAGCTTGTGCTGTTCCTGCCACATTTGCAGAAACTTTGGCATAGTAAAGAATACATTGTTCCTTCCATATTTTCAAATCACATACTAATTTTATTGAAGAATATGGTCCCGTTCTGAGAAACAGATTTCTGAGAAATAGATACCCCTAGTATTGCAAGCTGGTGAAATAACATTTTGTTTTCTGACACAAGAAGCTGTAGTAGGAGAAAGAGGCACACCTTTTGCAGTTATGCGGAACAACTCTACTCATCAGGAAAGCCAATGAAAAACAATGTGTGTGGGATAGTGATCATGAAGTCCAACTTACTGGGATGCGCTCCTCATCCTTGCAACTGCCATGCAAATTTCTGGTCTCCTCAAAACCTAACATCAGAAGACAATTACAGCACAAAGAATTTGGCCACGTCTTTATCATCAGTGGCAGAGGGCACTTCAAGATGTGGTTTACCTTATCTGAAGATTCAAGGGATTCATCCCAAGTTTTGCATTACTGGCTCCTGAAAAAGAGTGAATGTCCTTTTTAAAACAGATGCCCTACATTTAGGGGGGTAAATTTAGGACAGGTTCCCCCCACCCCCAGAGAAAGTGGGGGTGTATGCACGGTAGAAAAACAGAAGAATCATCTAACACTTGTCTTCAGTGCTAATTTGTAAGGCCTCTTTTTTTGTGTTCGTTTGTTTGATGAGGCTCATTAGGGGCTAGTTGAAGGCTGCCAGCTCCTTCCGCACAGACTGCTGAGCAGGCTTTCAGCTGTGCTGGAGAGGCTAGTTTTCAGCCAGCATGATACACACACAGCAAGACTGCGTGTTTACTTCCTTTCATGATGGCTTTGCTTTTTCCAGTTGATTGTGGACTTGATTTTTACAAGTGCTATTGAAAAAACCAAAACCACATTCTTGATCTCAGCTGCATTCTTGCAGCTGTGGGGAGGGGAGGAGGCAGGGAAGCAAAGACTTCATGTTTTCAAGAGCCAAAAGCTCCTACTCCATAATTTCTGCTGATTGCTGTCTGATACTTAAAGAAGGAGTTAATTAAGGTTCAAACTCAGTTCATTTCCTTTCAAGATACAGCACAGCTATTTTTATTTTATTGTCTACCTGTTTAGTGTCCCATTTGTACTTGCACCAAAGGCACACCTTTTGTTTCCCAGTAGGAAGCCAAGGTCTTTCTCTTTTATATATATATATATGTATGTATGTAGGTATGTATATATGCATGTATGCATGTATGTATATGTAAAAGATTTAGTTTTCAGGTTATAATGTCAGGTGGTCTATAATGTCAGGTGGTCAAAGGGCAAGGAACATTACCCAGTCTTATTTGAGGGGCAATGGGTACATCCACATATACAAAATGCACAATGTTTCACTGCAGAAGGAAAATTCACACGTGTGTATACACAGATGCCCTCACTGAGCTTCTCACAGTGGTTTCCCGGAAAAGATGACAAAATTTGGCATCAGTTTTGAGTTATGGAGGATAGAGTGTTTTCCTCATCAAAAAACTTTTCAGCCTCCTCTTACCCCTCTTTTCTTTCCTGCAGTCTCTCCAGCAACTTTGTACCAGCTTCTAATTTCTGAATTATTCCCCAGCCCTTTTTTTCTTTCTGTCCATCCTTCTTTTTCCCAGGCCTTCACCTGCCCTTCTGTCAACCCCTTACTTTGCTTGTATTTCGCATCTCTCTCCTAGTTTACATTCCCCCATCCTCTGCTGGAGCTACTCTGTCTTCTCCACTTTCCCCCACTGTCAGGCTACCAGCTGCAGGAAGCACTAAAAGCACAGAAGATGCAGTCTCATCTCACTCCTGGAGCCTGTCACGTGAAAAGCCGCTGAAGGAGAAATAGACACAGGTGAAAGTTGTGCATTGCTGTAAGATACTCTGTGCACAGTAGGTTTAACCAGTGGATGGAGAGAAACCCTACAATAGGTTCAACCACCCTTTGCAACAAACAAATTCAGCATTAAACTCACCCCTAATAGAGAAGATCATCTAAGAACTCTGGAGGTTTAAACCACAGCTAATTTTGCTTGGCTTGTCGTGGGAAGGCTAAAAGGCATGCTCACAATATTACATAGGATTCCCCTCAAGCAAATCACATTCTCCCCAGATTTTGAATCCTGCAAGAATCCTTGGTGCAACTGTTGTAACGTTTGGTTTGGTTTCATTTTCAGATAGGCAAAATTATTCCTTCTTTCATTTGGAAACACTTGAGTTATTTATACTGAATCTTCTTTATAAAAATCAGCTTGAGGAGTAGGTTTGTGCAGGTATGGGGAAATATCATCACAAACCAGCAATTCTGGCAATCATTTTAAACCTGGAAAAACAGGTAATTTTTTTTTAGCAGCCTTAACGGTGGCCATGGCTCCTTCCATGTCTTACCACAAGGCACAATGAGACTTTGATTTTCCTTAAGTATCTGACTTCTCCTATAGAAACAACTTTTTCTACAAATTAAATTGATATCTCTCTCTTGCTCATGCATGGAAATGGAAAAGCCTAGTTCAAGGAATAAGGTGGGACAAAACCTTCTGAATCCCTTTGAAGCAATTAGGTACCATCCCTCATCCCACCTGGTTTGGGAGAGCAAAGAAACCTTGGCTTCTCCAATATTTGGATTTCATTCTGTGGAAGCTGGTAGAGTCCTCTGAAATGAGTTTTTCCAAGAAGTATAATAAATTAAAACTGGAACATTAATAGTAACCATGAAAAAAAAAAAATATTAAGGCATTGAAAATGCCAATACATTAAATTTTCAATTTAATCAAAGTCACAAGTCATTTAATGCAATATGAAAGGAAAAAAAAATTGGGAAATGAAATCACAGCAGTTTATTCTGCTGCAGTTTGTCTAAAAGACTCATATTATATTGACTTTCTGTATATGTCGGCTTGGTTTAAACAAGGAGACCCAGTCAATCTAAGGCTGTAGCTGTAATGGAGCTGTATATATGTGTTTACATCAGTGTATGGAGTCCAAAGAAGAAAACATTCTTTAGCAGGACCCTAATCTAAACCCCATTAAACTAAATGTATTTCTGGTGATTTTGGTAGCTGTGGCATCGGCTGTCAATGAATTCCTCACAGCAAATGTTTGACCCAGAGGTTAAGACATAGGATCCTTTTGTGCACTCATGAAAGGCGTGGGATCAGAAATGTGTTCCGCTCTTCTGATTCCACCCTCTTTATGCCTTTCTGCCAAAAATAAAATCTTTCTCTAAGAGCTAATTACAAGTCATGAAAAAAGGAGGGTGAAGTTGGTGGTTCATGTGGGATCAGACTCTACTAAACTGGGCAGAAGCGTATTTGGATTTTAAATGGGAAGTATGTACAATAGAATCCTCCTGCCTCACGTGAAATTCTTTGTATTCATAGTGATAGAATAAATTATGCTTTTTGCTTGTTTGTTTATCCCAACATTAGTGTTCAAACATGTTTCTTAAGTGATTACCCAGGTTATTTGCTTCCTGTCTGACTGGTGCAAGCCAAACTTACACACTGCACAAGCTCTATGTAGAACTAACTACCTCCAGAAGCCTTCACTCCAGGTGCCAGAAAACTTACTGCAGGCTTTGTTTACCACTTAAATGGAAAAGTCTCATCTCTGCTTACTAAAGACAAAATCAAGATGCATTTGATTCTGGCTGTTATAAGGGTAACTATTGTGACTTTGAAATTGTCACATCAGAAATCACTCATCCACACTGTTGATCCTTTATACTGATGGACAGCAAAATATACTTGGAAAAGCTTTGTTTCCCATATGCTCAACTTAACCATGGACTTGCTATTCTGAGCAATCAATGAAACAAAGATGACAAATAATTTTTTCTTTGTTTTATTATGTTTCAGGTTTTTCTTTCCAAGCCTGGCTGTACACTGTAAATTTCAAGTACAGCTATTGCACTCGGTAGTGGTGGAATTCCATGGTTCTGTCCTCCACCATATAATTTAAAACCTACTTTAACCCTTGTGAATCTCTCAATTAAAATCCCAAACACAATTTTTCTTGGGTTTTTGTATATCATTCACTAGATAGACCCAAGGGGAGAAACATATCATCTACAGTTGGTGGCTCATCTCTGCCCAATATATTAGTCACACAGCAAAAAAAAAAAAAAAATATACATGAAAGAAAACCCCAGTCCTCCTTAGAATGAGGAAATTCAGAACTTACAAGGAGACCAGACTACAGATCCCATTCAGCAGGACAAAGTGACTGCGCATGTAAGCACCTTTTCTTGCAAATTGTACCAAGATCACTTTATACAGTTAAATAATTGCAATTACAGCACCTTTAAGGAAAAAAATGAGGCCATGTAAGATAACATGCAACAGAAATACTCTCTGTTCTTTAATATATTTGCACATTTGATTCTGATTTGTCACTCTGTTTGTATATAGATGCATTGCTGATTGAGGCACACTGGAGACCTTAGGTTTCACTTTAATGAAAATTCTGACAAGGTTTCACTTTTGTTCTGTAGCCTCTTTTGAGCTGGGCCTTTAACGTTGCTCTGTTGTCTGCCATACTGAGAGAGGCATAGGTTATGATCAAGATCTGCCAGTAACACTATAAGCAATATTTCCGATCTTGAATGTGGTTGGATTTGGAAGATTAGTTGAAATTTATGAGGTTAGGAAAAGAAAGGTTGTTTTTTAACTGTCCTGTTTTCTCAGACATTCACATTTCCAGACTTTTCCATGCATCAAGAAGAGCTAGAAACAGACTTTCTCATGCATTAAAATGAAAAGCTGAGTTTCCTGTGTTCCAGGAGCTTAGACTTTAAGAAGGACAACAGAATAAATTCTGGAAATTGGCAGTGCTCCGTAATAGGAACGGTTGGTGACAGCTGGACTAGCATCATGTTTCTTTAACTGCATAACTTTGATACTGAAATTACCTTGCTACATTCACTTCCTTTGAAAAGTAAGCCTTATGTAATTGGAAAATAAGAATCTAATATTATAATGGAGTTTCATGATGGCCATTAGCTTGCATCTCCAGTGGAGATAAATATCTATTATTAGTTCAATCTATCACAAGATGTTGCAGTATTTAGGAAATCCCTTTGTGTCATAATTGTGCACTCCTTAAATTGTGACAAATAATGCCTTTTTCCCATGGATGCCCACTGTCTTCCATATCTGTTTGTCTTCTGAACTGTAACAGATATTTTTATGAAGCAGGGAAATTCATGGTTAATGAATGGTGGAAAAGCTTATTTTATCCTATTAAAGGCCAGCCTTTGTTTCCCATTTCAGCGTCTTTTAGACCTTGTTGATGCAGAAACAGCATGATAAATATTTTATGAACAGGGTCCAGCAAACACACAGAAGTATAATGCTGCAGTGATTAAAGGAAGTGTTTAAACTTAGAGATAGATCCTGAGTCCAGCTTCTGTGAAGTAATGCTTACTCACAGTGGGACAGGATGTCCAGAAGCCCTGGATAGCCCTGGCATGTACATCAAACCCTTTCCTTGAAACTCACTCCCCTGACAAGGTCTGTCAGATGCCTCTCTGTTTCTCCTTGCAGCTAAGCTAGTCAGGGGACCCACACCACTGGCAGCAGCAGAATCACCCCGACATTCACTTCACTGCCTCAGTTGTATACCCCCAACCTGCCAGCAATAGCCAGCAACAGTGGTAGATTTGCCAAACAGCACTGTGCAAATCACACCTGCCAGAAAAATCCTGTACAATTTCTGCTGCTTCCAGATCTTCCCAGTTAGAGCAAAAATTTAACAACCCCCCTGCCCTGCTTCCTTCAAGATCTTCCCACCAGGTCCAGCAAAGACTTTATGATGCCTGGCACGCAGAAAGCCTGGCTGCCTCCTGCTTGCCCAGCAGGACCCTCCTGTCAGTCACCCTCCAGAGAAATACGGCTAATTGCAACAATGAGCTCCCAGCCCAGATTCCTGCCACTAAACCTCCCTGAGCACCACAATCCTGTCACTTGGCAGCAAAACCACGTCTTCCTCCTGGCACCACCAGCTGGCAAAATGGAATAAGGACAGGTAAGTCAAACTGTATGTGCAATGCAATTTTGGAACAGCAAATTCTGTTCCCATCACATTTGATGGGAACAGAATTATGGTATTGGTAAATAGGAAGATATTTACTTTGAAAAACATGGTGACCATTCCAATATCAAGGTGTTTTAGCATCATGAAAGTTAATAGAAACTTAAAAAGCTACATGCCAAGCCAAACAACAGGATAAATCTTAGCTGCTGCAAAATGTGGGGTGAGAAATGCTGGACCAGTGGGTGAAGATGGTAATTCATTTACCCTAGGCTTATGCATGTCTGAGAACTTGTTTTTTGGATGGAGCTTGTTGGGTTAAAAAGAAACAAAAATACGCAGAATGAAAGTTGTTCTTAATGCACTTGCTCTTTATGTAAGAGTGAAGGCAAGCTGCAAAGAAGTGGAAGCAGAATCCATTTTGTTATGACTCTGTTAATCACTGGGAGAAGGCCCGGTGTTCCTGAGACGTTAGATATGGATTTGCTTCTTTAAACTGCTTACCCCACCATCATAGAGATGGAGCAAGAGCAGTTAACTTTATGCTTTTCAGTGCCTACCCTGCTGCAGGCTCTCCTCTCCTCCTCCCTTGCATCCTGCTCAGCACTGTCCCCAGAGCACATTCAGTGACTCCTAAGGAAATGAACAGTCTCATTTTCCTTTTCTCCGTCATTTTGCAGTTTGTTCAATGTTCAACAGTGAGAAAAAGACCAAGAGACAACTTACTTCCTTGATGTTTGCTCACAGCCATTTAAGAGGAGCCCAGCACATGAATCAAACACCATCAGCACAACAGCCAGGCTCTGAAACACAGCCTGGGTGTTGCCATTTCCCTCCTCTGTGTGTGTAGGCTCATATATGTGTGTGCCTGCATAGCCCAGAAACATTCCCAGAGAAACCTCTGCGACTGAAAATGAATATAGCATTAAACTGCTAATAAAGCCACTGCTGCTGAACAACCTTTCTGCTGTCTCCCCTTCCCACGCCAGCCCTGAAGCTCTTATTGCAGAGGCACTGACTGATGGGAGAGTGCAGAAAAACCTAAACAATTCGGTGAGCAGAGTTCTGATATTGCTAGAAGTGCTAAAAGCCTCACTGACTGGTCTGATGCTCTCGATGGCAATTTTTGTCCTTCAGAAAGGTCATTCTTATACCTTTTATTTCCAGTGATCATACCACATTTATATGGCTCTATTTTCTCCAACAGCACCTTAATTTATTCAATTTAAACATTAACTTCTAAGAAAGGGTTAAATTTTATATATATATATATATTTTTTTTTTTTTTTTATATTACAGTGTGGATCCAAAATAGTGCTTTTGTTCTAACAGGAGTCAAGTGGTCATTAGAAAGCGGAGTAGCCAGTGATCAAACTTAGCAAAATCCTAGGAAAACCTTGCTACTGGTTTCTTAATTGTTCTCTGTAGTACATAAAGTACACCTTTATCATGATGTCAGACCCCTGATAGAGTCCACCCTTAGGAAAGAGGCTAAGTAGGCACAGGGACAACTAGTTTACAGTTCATTATCATATGTCAGAGCAAGAAAATATGGTTTAAAGTGTTTCTTTAATGGAGTATCAGACATCAAGATACCCTTGGACCAGAAAAGACAGAAAGACAGAGTGAAAATAGAAGCAAAATGACAAAATGTTGGAAAATGATTTTTATACACTTTGAGAGAAGAGGAAAAAGGGAAAAAAAAAAAAAAAAGAAGGCCAGGGAAATGCAAAGTGAATTACTGAGGATTTTGTGTCAAGGCAACATTGCTCATACTTGGTAACAGAGAGCTTGTTTTCTGTTATCACCCTGTAGTCTGGGGAAAAGCTACATTCCCACTTCAAGCAATTAAATTAATTGGTTTTTTTTCACTTGTTCTTTGTTTCCTTAACTGCACAATGCCATGAATTGGTATCAATGCAAATTGCTTGCATCAGCTCATTCATCAGTTAAGGTCCACCAGCTTTTAATCCAGTTCCCTTCCATTCACTGTCCTGTGCACTTGTGTTTCAAGAATGCACATAAATTCATGCTTATCTAATGTTTGGGTTTTAAAATATGTTTGGATGTGTGTGCAGTGTCAATGTTTGCTGAATTTAATCAAGAAATGCAAAGATGGATTTATTGCATGGATCATTAGGATTTTGTGGTTTTTAATCATCGGGTATTTGTACCCACAATACCTTTTTAAAAAATACTTTGTCATCACACAGAAATGATCTAACATGGTTAGCAGGACCATGCAGAACAAGGTGGCTCTATCTCTGGGCTCCAATGCAACTTCTATGTGGGGTGAAATGAGCCAGCCTTTCTCGTTCCCATGTGCCTGTGCCTTGCTGTATCTGAGCAGGGATTTTGGTGTACATGACTTGGGCCTTCAGCAGGCATTTCTGTCTCTGCGGTTCCTCTCAGCCTTCTGCCATGTTTCAAAGATTTACACAAGTTCAGAGGTGTTGGTGGTCACTAGATAGTCATGCTGGCAAAAATATTACTTTAGCTAGTTGAGGATGTTAATATAAACACCACCTCCACACATGCAGGTTGAGTGCCGGAGAAATGGTCTGGAGTGTCTCAGAATGTGTCTCCCAGAAAAGGCTGGACCTTGTGATTGCTTTAGAACCACCTCCAGACCTTCAGCCGTCAGAGCAAGTGGTAGGAAAACACATAGAAGTAAGATTGAAAGAAAATGAGGAGGAGCTGCTGACACTGAAAGCAATATGGGCAGGAGGCTTCTTAACTCTCAAGCTAGAGCAGAATTTGGCTCCTCAGTTTGAAAATTTTACTTACTTCAACCAATGCTGTTAAACCTGATGCTTCAGCTTCAGCTAAATTCACTGATCCAAAGCCATTGGGCCCATGACATTTTTAAGCAGCTATCCTTACTTCTATCTAAACTTCTTATCTCTCAAATATACTGTTCTCATCTAGGGAGCTAGAGCTTTTTCATCCTTTAAAAAAGGGTACTTTTTTTTTTTTAAAAAAAAATTGGCTTCATTTAGTTTAATGGAGGCAAAGATAACACTCAAATTACTTAAAAGCTTACAAGTGGTTTTGTTTAAATTCTCGGAGCCTCATATGAAGTTCACCCTGCTTTAAATGTTTGGAGTAATTTAAACCTCCTATAGGCTCAAATGATTAAAAACAGCACACATGTGAGTTACACATGGCATTAGATCAAGGTCATTTGAAAAATTTACTGCTTTAAATTCTTGAATACATTAGTGCATAATTTTAGAGAGAAGTATCTTTGAGATGCTTTAAAAAAACAAAGTCAGTGAAAAGCTGTGTCACCTAAGTCTCTGCATATGATAGTCCTTTAAGTATACCAATCAAAAAGGAAAAATGTAAAAAGAACATAACTTTTAAAGTCTGTACAATACTATTCAATATTCAGCTGAATAAAAGCTATGACATGTCATGCTTGGAAATTCTGTTTTCAACAAATACAGTTCAGAGCTCAAAATTTCTTGCCATAACATATGGGGAAACTGTAGTCAGAATCTTAATTCTTAGTATTTCTTTCAACCTGTTTTGCTCCTTTAAGAAAGCCTTGGCCTTCAAGTTAAAATCCAGCACAGGGAATTTGAATCTGAATGGAATTTGATGATAGATGACAGAAGCTAACAGGAATTCTTAAACAGAAGTGCTGGATGAGAGGGTTTGCTACAAGACTCCAAATCCTGTAAATTAGTGGCGTGTAACAGGGGGCATATTCCTAAAATAGGCCTTCTCTGTCATTTTGTTATCTGGTATATTTATCTAAACAATGTAGCTAATCTTAGCAGCTCTTAGGAGCTTTATTATTTTTTGCCTTGGATCTTCAAAATAGCAAAAAATCATCAGCTATGAAACTGAAAAACAAATGTAAATGCCTCAACCCATACCCATTTCAGGGCATCCTATGGCATGCGCTAAAGGCTTAATGCGTGAAGGTCAAATGAAGGCAGCTGCAGTTCTCCTTGAAAGACCTCTTCTTGCTTGCAGCTTTCCGTCTGGTATAGGACTGACCTTGTTCCATATATGTTAGCTGATTGCTGCTATGCAGATGACATCTAAAGGAAGGAGGAGGAATGAGTAGGAAAAAGAACAGTGGACAGAAAAATATAATTGTATAGTTATTTTCTTCCTTGCTTTCTTGCTACATGCAGAGAGTAGCAGGAGAACATCTTTATTTCTTCTTGAGGAAATAATGCCAAAGCCTCTGCAGCTGTTTCTTAGCCAGGGAATGGTT
Organism: Psilopsiagon aymara; assembly: GCA_024733675.1. Taxonomy (NCBI): domain Eukaryota; kingdom Metazoa; phylum Chordata; class Aves; order Psittaciformes; family Psittacidae; genus Psilopsiagon; species Psilopsiagon aymara. The sequence continues at coordinate 42,712 of JANRGW010053468.1, read as the reverse complement.
CAGTCCCGAATAAATCAGAATAAATCAAGGAATTCCTTCTTCTGGGTAACATGCACTATCCTTTTTTAATTCAGTTTGAATTTCTCCTCTGAAACCCTGGGATCCTGACACCTTTTGAGGCTGCTTTGCTTGGAGAAACTTTTTATTCTTCCTGCCTACTGAGTTTTCAGCAACATGGCGAATGTGAGTGCCTCTCTCCAGTTTAGCATACTCACCTATGAGCCCCCTTGATGTTGCTGGGTCCTGGGGCAGGTGGTAGCATCAGTCACTGAGGTGGTGCTTGGACCTTGGCACTGTTTAATTTATTAATGCAGATACAGCTATAATGCCCAACTTCAGCAACTACAATTGTCAGCTCACTATGGCTAATAGATATCCATGATCTGTAATGCACAGTGTGGTGCTTCCACATTTAATGATATTGTTATCAGTGATCCCTGATGGCCTTCTGTGTACTCAGCCATTAAAATGTATGTGCCAGCAGCAAGAGTCCTCCTGGGCTCCTATGAGTTTGCCAACTACCACAAGCAGAAAGCTATTTTATAGACTACAAAACAGCAGTGGAGATTGCAGTTGTACTTTATCTGTGCTGCCTCAAATGTGTCACTTGCTTGGCTTACCAAGTGAGCATCTCATGCAGCTTGATGAAAGTCAGCCAGACTTATCTGCTTCATATCAAGAGGACAAGGTCTTCTTTTTCTCTCTTGTTTCCTCTCCTAGGAACGCTTGAATTCTTTAAGAACCACTTAAGCATAAGATAACTGAAGCCCCACAGAGCATCAACTCTTTGTCTCATGGGATGCCTCAGATCCAAACTGTGGCACCTTCTTCCAAGGTGGTGCTTCCAGCATGGACAGGTGGTGGAAAGGTTTCACCACTTGAAGGGCCATTTCTGCTCAGTGAAAGGCCAGTTCTACCCCTCCAGAGCCTTCAGCAAAGACACTCAAGTCAGAGACCCAGCTAAGCTTTGGCACATTTGCTTTGCATTTTCCTTCTGTTAGGACGATAGAAGCAAATGAACAATTACAGTTATTTTTTTTCCAGCTGACAAATTATGCGTTAGCTCAATTTAGCCTAAGCACAATTTCAAAATCAAAGCCAAACCAAAGCATTCTAAAATCATTTTCTAAAATTCATTAATCTTATTTGTCTTTTTCACCTCTTTAGATTATTACTCTTCCATAACATAAGTTAAAATAAGAGTTTTGGTTTTGTTTGGGTTTTTTTTGGGTTAGGATTTGTTCGGTTTGCTGGGTTTTTTTTCTCCAAAGGAGTCTATGTTATAAGGGTTATAAATACTTGATTAGAGAATGGAAATTCCACTGACTGATCAAATGCAATTAAGTTATACAGCTCATTTCAAAGTAGGATGTGAATTTAAATATGCCTCAGCTTTGTGGAAGCTGCCTCCCTCTGATGGACACTTCAGTTTTGGATAAAAAGAATAAGAGACTGATTTCTTAGTATTCACTCAACTCTGCTATTAATACTCCAGCTGGAGTCATTGTAAACTGCAGAGAAGCAGGGATGTTTTTCCAAAGCTAAAGAATATCAAAATATGTCACCGAGAATGAAGGTGGTGAGTGACTGGGTGTCTGCCTGTGCCTCAACTCTTCCCTCCTCTCAGACCAGTTCCTCACAGATAATATCTTGCAGTTTGTTGAAACACTAGCTAAATCAGTGGGACTGCCACCATTTTCCTAAGACTCAGAAAGTCAGAGAAGATAAATGATAATGGTTAGCTCCTGTAGCACATAATTCTCTTCATGTGCAAAGCATGCAGCTAATATCCATACAAAACCAGCAGGATTTATGCAATAACATTCTGTTTATAGACACTATTCAAGTCCTTGTAGAAAAGAGTATTAGCCAAAAACCAATGAGGCATTGGCTCAGCCATTAAACACCTTGTAGATATTTCCTAAACACATAATGGCTGGATTTTTGAGGAAATTGCAGTTCCAACAGTCAAGAGAACATATATTTTCGGGTATAGTTAATATTACCCTTGGCTTTGGAGTCATTCATTTTAGACATGCAATACCCTTTCAGTGTCTATGCATCTACGTTTAAAACCAGGCGCTTTTCAGGTGCAATGCCTCTGACCTCTTTTAGACTTCCATTTTAGGATTATATAATCCCATCTAAAAAAGGCCACATTTCTCTTCACTGAGAGACAAGAGTTGTCTACTCAAATGTAGGTGCTTATGGTTCAATCCAATGCCAGTCACATTCCTTCATCTGACATCTAGTGTCAGTGAGAACACAAAAGTGCATGTTCATCTTTATTAGTAAATACAGACTGAAATATCTGATACAATGAATTGTTATGGACAGTGGCTCTTCACTGTTCAGGTATCATCTTCTGTATTTGGGGCTCATTACTGCACAAATTTAAAAGGAGTGAGGAAGCTGTAAGATTTAGATTTTAAATTTTCACTTAACACATTGGTTTTGGCAGCTCTGATGACCTGGTTTCCTCTACCTCCCTGTGATTTTGATTCAAACCTCACTGAGCATTCGGGGGAAAAAAAATTCCCTTGGATGAGTCTGCAAATAACTTTGGGTACTTCTGTGTGTTCGTCCACATTTGTATGAACCCACTCATTTCAGTGAGTACTTGCACAGCTTTAAAAACTTGGGCACAAGCTAATTAGGCCCAGAGCTGATCTTAGCTCATGAAGTGCTCCAAAAGAGACATGAAAGTCAATGTCTGTGCGATGCAGTCTCATAAAGCACTCAGCAAGCTGAAAAACTCAAGAGGCTGAGGGATCCCTAGACCAGTACACCATACTGGTGTAGCTAGGTTAAATACAGAACCAAACTAGTCTGTTTACAGACAGTTCAGTCAGGAACAGGAAGAACTGTGCTTGCTTTGTGCCAGTGGTAAAGAACAGTAGTATCCTGTTGCATTAACAAGATCTGAAGAGCATAAGAAACAAGTAAAGGGACTTGGATTGAATTGTTAATGATTAGGGCAATTATGGTCTTACAGAAGGAACAGAGATAAAATGGATCATCCTCACAACCAAAGAAAAGGGAAAAAGACTGTATATTTACCAGAAGAGTCTATTCTGTTACTGAGACCATTTTGGTAATGAAAAAAATAAATACCATGAATTGGTGATGAATAAAAATAAATACCATGAATTATGAAGGTAGTTTAATATATCTGACTGCTCTGAATTGAAGAAAGTACAGAGGCATGTCAAAAGAGTGGAAAAACTATCAGCTGAATTTGGCACTAGCTGGGAAAGGCCATGTTCAAGTCATCATGACAGGATATACCAGTAAACAGCTGGAAAGGGTTGAGATGTGGAGAGTAGGTAAGAAACTGAGCACTGGTTTGATGCAGTAAAAGAGTGAATGGGTACTTGGTGAAAAAACTACTCAGAAAAATGGGCAGAGAAATGATAGCAATCATGAGGCTAGGAGGCATGTGAGCAGTCTAAGAGAAAGCTGCAGCAGTGTACAAAACATGGGGGCTAGTACTGAGCTCATTGGGGATGGCTGAAATGAAAAGATTAGAAAGATTTGGAGGTTAAATTTAAGTTTTAACACAAGTTCTAATACAACCAGATATTTGCCTCCAAGTTAAATCGTCTGAGGAATGGTGATTTGCTTCCTCACAAGAGGAATAGCTTGAGTGATTTAAATCCTCTCCTTTGTAAGTAGAGTTTTTCGTTAGCCTTCATCCCAGAAGGTACCATGATGTTCCCATTTGCAGGTGTTATGCCTCAAAGGAATTATAGGCCAGCCATGGTGGTGACTTCAGGAAGCAGCATGTGAGACTACTGGCCCATTTTTTATATGTGTCACTTTATAACAAAATTATTTTCAGGGTATTCAGCTTTTCAACACTACTTTGAAAATTTACCTCTAAAAGAAACCTTTTATGTAAAAATGGCTTTAATCAGCAGTCCAATGTCATCTTGGTGAGAAAATTTCAGTGTAAATTCTTCAAATATTTCTGGGAAATAATATGTTAGGTGGGAAATGTAAAAAACTAGGTAGTATGAGATGGAAGGATACTAGAATCACTACTAATGGCCAGGTTGTATGGTTGATCAATGATGTGGAAGATGATGGCATCAGTGGACACAGAAAAGGAAAGGAAGAGGAGGAGGAAGATCTATTAGTGAAAACATTTTAATTCATTTTAATGTTTTGGTCATAATTGCTCAGTGTGGCATGAAAGTAATTAAACAAACTAAAGAAGTCTGACACAGCATATAATTCCCATCTCTCAGCTGTATTATGCAGTTGAAGGCTTGGTTAAGACCAAGCAAAGTAGTTTGCTAAACATTTCTTTCTTTTCTGTATTACAAAATGTGCCCTTTTTCCCCTCTTAAAAAAGGGTCATTTTGTCTCTGTGGGATTCCTTTAAATCTAAACCCTTATTTTATACTGCCATTTTTATTCATAATTGTTGCTATGGGGCCAGGTCCCATTTTCACACCAGGAAAATGCAGTCAATTTCCATTCAGCCAGTTATAGTCAGACTTCTGTAAATGAGATTAGAATTGAGCCTAAGTCAAACACAGTAGAGCCAGGAAAAGATTTATTTATATCACTGAACTCTTCAGGTGAAGATTTGTTCCATTAAAATGTGTTATCCATTATACTTTGGACAGTATGGCCAATCCAAACTAACACTCAAAGGTGGATATTTGGAATAAAAAGTTTCTGTTTTCCTCCATCAATACAAATTCTTTTGAGGGCTTTTGCTGATATGGGGACCTTTTAAAAACCAAAAGGCAATTCTGCAAAGGCCATAAAGACCTGAACCAACACCTTTAGCAAAACGCCTGGGCTGTGTTACAGAGAAACAAGAGGGTGTTGCTCTTCAGGGTGCTGATTTTGAAGCTGCACAGTCTTTTATAGCAATTGGTGCATTGGCTGCAAAATTCATTGCATCCAGGTGATTTGGGGGGGAGGGGGGTGCGCAGGTCCTTGTGTTCAGGCTTGTGGAAGTTGAGCAGTAGAATCTTGGGTTTCTTCTTATCCTTTCAACAGTAAGTAAAAGAATCCTATTTCTTTAGCTTTAACCAGCCAACATACGCAGTCACAATGACTAGCCTCTTTCACAAGAGTGCATATTTCCATCTTACCAGAAGCCCAAAACTTTCTAGAACTACTTTTGCAAACTTCCAGCACCATTCCCAAAATGTTCTTGGGTGAAACATTAAGAAACATGGTTTTCAATAACTCCAGCTGTATCTGCCAACTACTTCTACAAAAGATTCCCCAGGAGCAATGATCTGATTGCCAGTCCTCTTTATGAATTTCCTTGTTTGACCTTGAATATTTCCACTCCATCTCTGACGTAGGTGACTGATGTTACGCATCCCACCATTTAGTCTGGGTAATGGCTCTAGATATCCTCAATTCATGTCTGAAGTATTTACCATTTACTTTCAATACCTAGTGAAATACAGGTGGGATTATTAAAGAACCTAAGCATCTGTTATGGTTTAACTCCATCTGACAGCTAAGTACCATGCAGCTCCAGTGTCTATACTGGGCATGATGTGTTGTGGTATGGAATACCCCTTTGGCTAGTTTGGGTCATGTATCCTGTCTCTGCTCCCTCATGGCTTCCTGTGCCATTCCTTACTGGCAGAGCATGAGAGACTGAAAAGTCCTTGATCAGGACTTTTAATTGTTACTGAGCAGCAATTAAAACACCCATGTGTTATCAGCATTGTTCTCAGACTAAAGCCAAAACACAGCGCTGCACCAGCTAATAAGAAAAAAATTAACTCCATCCTAGCTGAAACCAAGAGAGTACCCAAATATCTTTGAGAGTTTGATAACAAACTTTTTTCAGACTTCAGTTAATCTATACCTATATAACTTTATTACTTTCTCTCGCCTTTCCCACTGTTCCTTCCACTTCTTAAGGTTTCTGTTGTGCTCTGAATACTTGATCCTGTCTCTCAAAAGACATGAATATCCTGATCCTGTGGATCTCTCTTCATCCTTTGCAGGTCTATTCTGCTTCCACTGAAGTCTTAAAATGAAACTCTTTTTTGTTATACTTTGGCATTCATTTTGAGTACAATAAGAGGATCAGAGAATCATAGAATGCTTAGGGTTGGAAAGGACCTTAAGATCATCCAGTTCCAATCCTCCCGCTGTGGGCAGGGATGACTCAGCCTAGACCATGAAACCCAAGGCTCTGTCCAACCTGGCCTTGAACACCTTCAGGAATGGGGCAGCCACAGCTTCTCTGGGTAAACTGATCCAGTGCCTCAACACCCACACTGTAAAGAACTTTTCCCTTATAGCTAACTTGAACTTCCCCTGTCTAAGTTTAAATCTGTTATCCCTTGTCCTATCACTACAGTCCCTGATGAAGAGTCCCTTTTCAACATCCTTGTAGGCTCCTTTCAGACACTTACTAAAATTTTAAGAAGAACATGAAAAGCTGATGTGATAAAGCAGCAAAATAAACAGGAACACAATACACCTCAACCTAGCCCTTTTAAGCTTAGATATTGCATTCTATAGATGCTAGCAGTGCAGATAAGAAGAATTCACATCAAGAAAGTGGATCATAACCCCTTCCAAAGGACTCCACTGTAATTAGGTTTTCTTCCTCTTGGCAGACTCACTAAATAACTGTCGAAAGAAATACTGACGGCATTGGAGTGAAGGGCTGCAGAGACCATGCCGCCACAGCACTACAGCCGTTCTGCTACCTTACTGCAGGGTCCTGAGATCACATCATTAGACCTATACCCACTCTGAAAGGGACATTTCAGTGTGACATCAGGAATTCTTTTATGGATTTGGGAACAATTTAAGCAGTCACTGACCTTGAAGATCTCCACTAACTGTGCTAGCTGAGAAATGATAACTGATCATTAGAGCAGTCATGAATCTATGTGAGTGCTGTGTGAAACAGGTTTTATAAAGAAAAGCCAGTCAGTCTTCTCAGTCCACGTCTCACTCAAGTCAATTAAGAAGCATTTTTCGGCTTAGGGTAGAAAACAGCTTGTGAGTCTGAACTGGTGAGTGGTGCTAGTCACACCATTTGCTGACCACACAGATCCAACTGAGAGATATACTTCAGGAATTATCAATTGCTGGTGTCAGCTATCCCTTACAGGGCAGCTACATGTTTGCATAAGCAAGTATTCATAATTTATACTTACTGTAACTTCAAGGTTAGTGCTTTTTAGGCTGCATACATTGTACATATGTAGTATGTACATAGTGACTTCCAGAAAAGAGCTAGAAATCAAGACAGTGAAGCAATGTTAGAAATAGCAGTGTGCATTACCTGTGTTTAGATAGGATATGCTGCAGTATTAGTAGTCATGAAGAACAGTCATATGGCATTTATAAAATCAGTATTTACAAGGATAATTCTAATTTTCAAGTCTGTACAAGCAGGTGGTCAGTGTACTGGAAGAAATCTTAGATAATTTACCTGAGTTCAGAGACTTTTTTGCAAAGTCTTTCAGGGGATCTGGAAGTAGAAACCTCAGCCTGATCACAAGGTCAGTGCAGCACAGAAACCTTCTCTTACTGTTGTATCACCTAGTATATAATCATCTGACTGTACAATTATCAGGTGTTCTTTGTATTCAAGTATTTTAATCTGTTAACATAATAAAGAACTGCAGGCACTGGTATTCTAAAAAGAGTAAAAAAATGTGTCACAAGCAAGCTGGCTTTCTGATCAGTGTGGGAAAAGCCCTTTACATGTTTTTTAATATTCTTACTTCCCACATTTTCTTATCCTCTTTATTTCTTTATAAGTAACAGCTTTTCATTGATATTTTATCAAGCAGTTTTCATGACATTATTTGAATCTTATGCTGCTGAAATCCTGAAGTAGAGTAAATGAATAATGTTTAAATGATAGGCTTAATACATCACAGATGCTTTAGGAAATCAGCGGAAGTTGTCCTGTGAAACATATTATGAGCATTTAAAGAACACAGAACAAAAGCACAAAACCAGTCTGCTGATCTCCTTTACTGAGAAATGGCTTCACAAATACCTTACTTGGAAGTCTGCAACCAGGCTGCTTGTTTTAAAGTAAGAAGACGTGGCTCTCCTCGGGCTGAATAGGCAACCTGCATTCATTGCCCAGGAGATGAACAATGTAGAGCTCTATTAATCATAATAAGGATTGCAATAAATCATAACAAGGATTCTGTCCTAGCAAAGGAATGAAGCAAACTCTGAATTCAGAGTGAGTGCAAAGACAAGATAATTCATCAGTGAATTGTCAACAAAGAATGTGCCTTAATCTTAATTACTGGTAGACCACCATGTTAGAACCCTGAAACACATCTGAGTGTTTATTCAAAGAGCAAACAAGATGTCAGCATGTAGTGATGTGCTAATTTCACATCCCAAGGTGATACTGGCCACAAACTGTGATGCTGCTTAGATTCACAGGTATCTTTAGCTCTTGAGCATCCTCTCTATGTGCTACACTGTCCCAGATGTAGAGTATCAGCCAACACCAAAGTCCCCCCCTGCTTTCCATGCTGGAAGCTTGTAGACACCAGGCTGCAAAGGAAATGGTGTCTTTTAGTTTGCTTTTGAGCATGACAGGGGAGAACATGTGACTTTTTGCAGCCGACAAGGTGATCTGTGCAATCTTGCAATCTGCTGGGGTATTAAGGCAAATATGGTTGACAATAATGTTGATTTTTATATGTGACACACCTCTCTGGATTCGCTTTATAGCACCTCAGAAAGGATTAGATGCTTGCAAGCTGAAATGCATTTTATCCTAAGACAGATATTACACGACTATTTTCTTAAAAGACTTTATTTCTCCCCACTAATTAGCACAGATGCAGATACCCGCACAGTAAACTTCTAAAGACAGGTGGGAGAATCTTCTCCTGGTTTCTTGAGGATTTGTTGCCTTTGTCAGAGAGTACTGTGCAGTGTATTTATGGGATCAGTTGGGGGACACATGATATGCAGCAGAGTTCCCAGCGCAGACCAAGAAGCACAGAAAAATGCCTCTGTCTTTCTCTTAATCACTCTTGGGAAGGCAAGACAAACATTTTAGTAGTTACATTCATATGTAGGCTTACATTCTACTTTTGCTATGCAAGATCTGATTTCTCTGTCATTAAAGTGATGCTGGCAGAAGAGGCTAAAGTCCTCTGTAGCTTTGTCTGTACAAGACATAAACACTTTCATCTAGTCCCCGTATACCTATTCCTCACCCGTTTTTATATCCAGTGCATTAAAGTCACCAAAGTATGATGACCTGGAGGCATTTAGTTATCAGCAAAGCTGACTAGATTTGAGGATAGTTAGTTTTTCTTTAAGCAAAAGAGCCTCCTTGGTATGTGACAGCTAAATAAAGTTTTGATATTTGTATTGTTATACCAAGAGAAAAATCTGTGAATTTGTTAATGTTAAGTTCCTCAACTGTCTCAGACAGCTGCCAGCACTAATTTCTGATCAGATTTAGGAAGTTTTTGTGAAGAAAGAAGTAATCAGTCAAAAAACTCTGCTTTCTTTTCTTTTTGTCTCTAACTAAGCTGTGTCTTCAGCAAAGTATTGTCAATATCATTTATTTCTTTGCCTAAATGTTATGCAAGAGACTTCTCTATCACTTTGAATTTTCATCTTCAAACATATTGAAGTGATCTGTGAATTGATAAGATTATCTTATCAATTTCTGCAACCATTACACTCCCCTCTTTCTTACATTAAAGCCTGGAAGCTCATGCAAAGCAATTATTTATCTTTTTCTAACTTGGCAATTTTCATTTGTAGTTTATAGTTCAAACTTTTTTTCTCCTTAATGCATTTTATATTGTACAGATGACTGTGAGCTGTTCCTTTCTAAGGTGACCTATATAGAATTTTTATTTTTAATCGGACTTACACTTTGTCTCTTTCTGGTATAAAAGGATATTCTTCTTTTTGTTTGTTTATACATAGAAATTATTTTTTTTTTTTTGGCTATTTCAGGAATGTCATTGCTGGCCTTTTCTGCTTTTCCTGGATGCTACTTTTAAATCTTCCCAAGGACGGTTATTATTAGCTCTTATATTGCAGCTGACTGGATATGGGTGTTGTGAGTTTAAACTGTTATCTCCATAAAATATAATTAGTCGTACCCACCAACCTTGAAACAAGCCCATGTTTATATAAAATCCCTAACTATTTCTCAGTGAAAGCAAAATTTACTAGCTACCTCGTGTCTTTCAGAAATTTTCTCCAAATATATATATATATATATATATATATATATAATCTTGGTGAAATCTCAGGATTTCTTATCAATGCACATGTGCCTAAAGCAATATCTTGCAACCTTCCACTCCTTATTCTATGACGAAACATGGTGTATCTAATTTCCTTCAAAACTTTCCAAGGAAGATTTCAGTGACACTGGATAGTTGGCTAGCTTGCTGTTTCTTATCCTAATATTAGTATTTAAAATTGATCAGGTGAATCAAATCTTAAATGTCTGTTTCTCTTTTTTGAATATAAAGACTTATAGCTCTTACAGCAATGAAATTTGTTAAGTGAGATGCATCCTATGTCTTGTCTCCATCCCTTGTTTCCTTTTACCAATATGTTCCTCTTATCCTTCTTAAGTGAGGCTATATGGTTTATATCAGATCATACAACATGCAGTTTGCACCGCTGATATTGGCCTCTATGCTGTCAGAAGTAGAATTCAACTTGCATATGACCTTGAAAGCTTTGGCACAGATTGACCTTGGCACAGAGGGTCTGCATGAAATTCATAACACTGGAACTCTGTAAAACATGTTCAAGTAGTGACTTCTGGTGAGGAATGAAGCCTAAGCTGTAATGCACCCAGTTCACAACAACGAAGCATTGCCTAAAGGAAAAGATCACAGCTCCTCATATCTCTGATTCTCACATTTCCCACAGCTGACTTTAAAATCATGGTTATCATTTAGGTGACATAATTAACTTTATGTTAAAGTTCTCACTCTCCACATTCATTTTTTGCCTCAATGGATTCTCATCCCACTCTTTCCACAGTTTGATTTATTATACTGAATAGACCAAGATCTTCTACTCCTTTCTTAACAGGGACACCTTCTTCCTCTAATCTTCCTTGTGGACGTTTGTAATTTCTCTTCCTTGGTGATGCACGGCTAGGGCAGTATTCTAGATAAAGCCTTACAGGGACTTTCTGAGGGGCCATTAATAAGAAATCCCTTTCAATGCTTAACTTAGGAAAACAGAGATCACTGAGGGGGGAATATGGAAGACTGCTCCACTCAGTGAAATGTTGCTACTATTGCTTTGTTGCCATTTGCTGGAATAAACAGCAGTTTTGAGTTAAAATAGAGGGATCCATAGCTGAAACACCAGTGAAGTAGTAGTTGAACTGTGTCTTTGCCTGCTGTGGCTGACAAGCTCCATGGCAAAGATAAATGTATGTTGGCAGATTTATTGGATCCATATTTTAAGCAAAAAAATGAAAATGCACTTCCATGAAGTGCTGACACAGCTATCTGGAAGGATGAACCATTAAGTGCGGTATCCATTCTCCCTTGCCTGCTGTTCTGAATGCTCTGCAAGTTGCTATTTCAAATAATAGCTGAAAGAGCCACCTGATGTTGCTAATCAAATCTGAGTGGAAAAAAATACCCTAAAAACAATCAAAGTCAAAAGCACTGTAAAGGACAGTAAGCCAAGAGCAACGGTGTTCTCGATTTAAGTCGTACATGAGCCACGGGCTAGGCAATGTACAGCATCAGTCAAACAAAAATCAGTTGTCTAAAAATAAGTGTCCAGTGCTATCCAGGATGCCCTAAGATACTGTGTCTGGTCTACAGTTGCTGACTGTAATGAGTGTTCAATTAGCTGACTGAAATTAGCTGTTCAGTTCCTTATATAAACAGTAATGCCTGTATAAGGTTATTTGGAAATGACAAACATACTGCACTGTTAAATATCACCTGAAGGAAAGCTCAGAAAAGTTCTGGGGATTAATATAAAAAAGGAGCTTGACTAAAGCTTTATGTTCAATTAGAGGGGACTGGGCCTGTTGGACTAATACAGTGATGATTCTTCAATATTTCTTCAAGCCGGTGTTCGTTTGTATTGCCTACTAGGTGATTTTTCAGAATTATGTATTACCTTCATCTGTATTCAATTTACTTCTATATGACTAGTGTCTGACAACAACAAAAATGTGTGCTCTTAAAAGAGGAGCCATTATGGTATCTTCTTTTATTGTTTCATAGTTGCTGCGTGTTCTATTGCATTACATGAAAAATAGAGACTGTCTCTTCTGTGATTAGATAGAGGGGAAAGATGGGCTCTGTGGCTTGTCAGAATTTACAGCAGCTGATAGGGGTAAATGAATAAATATTCTGTTAGTGTTTGCCTTTTTCTCTCGCTTTGCTGGCTATTGAAATTGCTTCATATTCTTTCCTTTTATATAACAGACATAGCCAAAAGCACATTTTTCTTTTTTTCCTGATCTTCATCATATTTAGTGAATGCTGGAACTGATGGCAGTGAATCTAAGTCTTGAAGTAGATGGCTGCTTTCTGAGAGTAGGATTCTCCTTGCTCTCCCTGAAATGAGTCGTTTAAATAAAAGGGCTACAACTGATGACTAGTTGACCCTTAAAATCCTATAAAATCATCACCATCTGAAAACCATTTCCTCTGCTGCTCTGTGTGTGTGGAATTGGAGAAGTTCTGTAATGGATAAATCTAAAGACAAAACCTCAGAGTGAAGATTTTTCTCCCCAGAACTTTAGCCTAAAATGCATGTAGTGGTTTCCTGTTCCTCAGAAGACTTTGGAGATCTTTCACAGGAAAGCTGCCATAGGAAAACCACCAACAACAGTGAAGACATTTTTCCTAATATCCTGTGGCACATTTGAGGCCATTTCCTCTTGTCCTATCACTTAAAATAACAAATAGCATCATCTGCAATGATTTGTAAGGTTTTGCCTTTTTTCTTTTTAAAATTTTTTGACTGTCTGTATTTCTGTGATGCCTATAAAAACTTGAGAACACTCAGATGAGGTGGGTGCTGCAAATTACTGTTTGTAACATCATCAGTTTCTTTATGCCTGCCTTTTTTACTCACCTGTGAGAAATTACGTGCTTAAGGAGTTTTGAAGAAAGAATCACTTTTCCTTTTATATTTGTACAGTAGCTGTAGGAATTGCAGTAATATACGTATATTTTAAAGATAGCTTGCATATTTATGCCAAATTGTTCAAAACATTTCTAAAAGTGAAGAGCTTAAAAAAAAAAAAAAAAAAAAAAGCTTTGAAACAGCCAGCACAATTCTAGCCAAATATCAGAATAATCTTTTGAGACCCATCCCCAACTTTATTGAAGATAATGACCTTCAAATAAAAGTAAGTCTGAAAACATCTGGAGTCATCCTTCTCTGTAAGACTCCAAGCACACATTTTAGATGGATCAGTGTTAACCCCTCATCTTTACTGAGCTGATCATTTATTTTATTCCAGCTTGGTTACTCTGCAGAATGAAACTAATGCATGAACTAATAGTGTTTTTCACAGAATACTGAGCTACTTGAACATGTTTACATGAACTTTACACAAGTGAATAAATAAAGTAATGGTGGCTGTCAGTGCAATATTTATCATTATTTGCTGAATTGTGAGTGTGTAGCTTAAAGAACATAACTTACTACTAATGAGAATCTGCACAGGTTGCTCTAGTAAATGCAATATTTTGTGATTTTAGTTTCACTTGCAACCTAGTGGCCCGTTGTATTAGCTATAACTCAGTGTCCGTAAAATAGAGTTGTCCTGGTAGAAAACATCTGCAGTCTCACTGCTATTCAGGGTTGAGTTACTGTAGTCCTGTGCCAGAACTAATCAGTCAGGGACAACTGAATGAGGACCTTTGGACCCCTCCAGGAGGGAGGCACAGGAAGGCACCAGTGTCCCATGGGATCCCTGTCACATCTACCAGAGCTAGCTGGGTGTTTTGGAGGCTGTAATGCATCTCCAAAGATGTTAAAGCCTGTTGTTTAAGCAGCTGTGTTGAGTCCCTGGCTCATATGTACACATTCTTGTAGACACCTGTAGTTAGATGTGAATCTAGACTGGAATACTATTTGAGATGTCTAGACTATGTTAAAATGCACTCACCCATGACTCTTGAGACACAGAGAATGAAATGATCTCTGGACATGCCTTGAAGACGTTTTCATCCAGTTGATCAGACTAAAAAAATGACAGAGGTTAGAAGTACAAAATTTGGGGAAATGATTCTCAGCCTGCCTTCCAAAAAAAAAAAAAAAAAAAAGGAAATAACAAGGAAACCGAGCACATGATTTTTATTTAATAAAATCTTACTGCTGACACAGAAAATTAATATAAGTGGGGATCATCAGCACTGAAAGCATATGACCCTATCAGATGAGCTAAAGAAATAGCTCCTAAGAGTGAGTACAGGCCAGACTGTACTGGCCTGTAAGTATTTTAGAAACATGTCTTCATTCACTTCATATTTCCCATGTACTTGCAGATGTTCATGAACTGAGACTGAGTTTGAAAATAAATCCTTACATCACTTCAGACGTTCAGCCTGTCAGACTGAAAAGATGGAAAATCAGCCTTAAGGAGCTTATTTCTGAATTTACATGTGCAGAACTTGAGGATGAATGTGATAACCAACCAGGGTTGAACCCAGCAAGAGATGACAAGAACTGATACCTGAAACAAACCAAACCTTCAGGAAGACAATAAAACTCACTTCAGAGGAAGAAGCGCTAAGTATAGCAAACTACCAATGGTTTTGGTTTGTTTATTTTCAATTTCCTTGTTTACTGCTTTGTAACTAGAGTAAGAGAGGTGACGTGTCACTCAGAGCCCAGAGTATATGCTTTCAGGACATGATTCATTTTACTAAACTTCTGCTGTCCAACAGTTAGTCAGATAGGCTAAGGTGATTGTCTCAATCTCTACTGCTGTCAGCTTACCTTTGGGAATGGATTTATCAAACTTGTTTTGGCATCTGCCTGTGGATGGAATGAACCCATTCCAGGAGGTACCCATCTCTCCCTGGTGACCATGAGCATTACAGACCATACATCTATCATGTGATAGCTGAAGTCAGACTGGATGAACCATACTCTCCGCATAGAAAATCTAAACAGCTATTGAAGTAGATCTAAAACCAGCATGCAGCTCCACTTTGAAGTACATAACTTGAGTTAGGAAGTGATAGATACAGATAAATTTATAATAATAATATTTCCTTTGGTGTATTTCGAAACTACACATCTTGGCACAGTGTAGGATCCCAGTCTTATGATAGGAAGAAGCTCCTCTGTTGAGTTACCTTTTCCATTCCCAACACCCTGTACACCACCATTGCATCTGCATTCAGCCTTATTGCTCAGGATTACATTGGCTTACTTAGTGGCATTTATTTGAAGCAAGAATCATGGGAACTGGGTGCGTGTACATAATAATTTTTCAAGACTTTTTGTTAATTAAATTCTGAGTTGCCAAACACTGGGAGGAGAGTCATGGATTCTCAAGCAAAATGAAGCCGATATTGTGTTGGAGCTTGGCCTGAGTTCTACTCTCCCACAAGTTACTTTTAATATTAACTCATATAGTTAATAAAACAGGAGAAGGGTTTTAAAGCAGTCTTATCTGAGTGTCCTGTGGTGATGCATGAGAGCAATTTCTTATGCCTGAGTAAATTGGAACCATCCCAGCTGTAAGCCAGTGACATGTTGGATGCTGGGCTGTTCTCAATTGGCTTCTGGGAGGATGTTTGCACTCAATTGGCTTCTGGGAGGATGTTTGCACTCATTCAGAGCTTGTTTCATCAAACACAACAAGTCTTTTCTAGAAAAACTGCTATAACTTGGACTTGGTAAGGTTTTAGCAGATGCTTCCCTTGTATCAATAGATTTCACAGTGTCGCTTCTTACTTACGAACAAAATTGTCACAACTGTTAGGTTTTGAGCAGTTAAGTTACCAGCTTTGGTTCACGCAAGAAATGTTCCTAGAAGAGGATCTAGGGTTGTCACAATTCTCAGAGAGAAGAGAAGATGCTAAAAAGGACTGAGCCATCAACAGTGATTTTCCTTGCATGCAAAGTGATCTGTTCTCAGCTATCTTACCTGAGAGATCAGATTTAACATGCAGAGACAATGTTTGATTACACAGTTTATCACACCCCTGAGTTTAAATCAGTAGTAACACTCCCTGGTGCTTATCATGGCCAATGTGCTGCATATAAAACCTACCAAAGCTCCTCCTTCGTGAAGTGAAGGAAATACTTGCAAACATCAGCAATTAAAGTGGCAGGCCTAGCTATGCCATAGCACCTAGATAATATAAATATAGCTAGTATAACTATAATATATATAAATACAAATTATATATTAAATGTGTAGTGTAATTTAATTTAAATTTAATTTAATTTATAATTATATCTATAACATAGCTATATATATGGTCACAGACCTATCTATGCAAGAAAGACTATACGGTATTAACATATGTGTTAGCCATCAATAGTAGTAAATCGGGTCTTGCTATGTACCTAATTAAAAGAAGAGTATCTTCGCCAGCTTTTCTATTGACTTACCTGAGTACTTCCCATATGCTCTGCTCCTGAATGGGCAGCTGTTTTGTTCAGGTATTATTTGCATGGGCTGTGGGGCACGTACTGCTGCATGCAGCCATTCTTTGCATTTTGGGATTGATGTTGGTTATGATTTTCCCTTCAGGTAACAGAGAAAAAGATCCTTTCTGAGATTCTCTGACTACTACTTGTACATAGAGCAGTACTGCTATGCCTATATTTTTCCCAGTGACCCCTTAGGCAGCTGCCTTCTGTTACACACCTGGATGTTCCACATTATGCAGTGTTCTCTTTAAATAGCTGGGATAAATGATGAGATTCACTGCTGGAAGAGTAACCTAATTAACATACAAGGTCACATTCAAAAGCTTGACTGTTCCTTCCCAATTAGAGTTATGTATCAGGTAGAATGCAAGAGATTAAATATTGATGATTTTCTTCACTGGCTAGTAATCTTTTTTCAGGGAAGCAGTTGCAGTTTCTCGGCCGGTGTCCATGTACCACATGCATTCTTCCAATAGCATTTTTTCTTCTCTTAAGACAGTAAAATACATCTCAAATAAAATTTGAAAAAGAACCCTGCAGTGAAGACAAACTCAGAGATGGGGTTTTTCCATTATTCACATTGTGGACTGAAATTGAAGATAATTGCCTACATTCTGTTTCCAATTACCCCTGTTTCTACTCCACTGATATCATTAGGGATTGCATAGATGATGTAGAACAGAATTAAGCTCAAATCTCTTCAAGGCAGTAGGTGTTTGCATGCGGTGGGTAGGTTATTCGATGGGAGAGGTCTCTGAGTGGGAAGGGTAAACAAGATCTAGAGGCAGCCTTGGTGCACTGAAGCAGCTGAATCTGAGCACTGTGGTGGTGGGGGGTGGGGTGGGCACTTTAAGATCCTTTCCAAGCCAAAATATTCTATGATTATATGATTGTTTTCTTATTCTTTGGTCCATTACCAATAATTCATTGCCTTCCCTCAGCCTCACACATTTTTATCTTAGAAGAACTGTGACATTTTTCCGTGAATTTCAAATGTCTTGAACAAAGGCTCCAGAGCCGTTTGAAAGTCTGCATACTGTGTGGAGAGCAATTTTTAGCTACAAATATTGACGTTTATTTGAAACTAAGTGTTTGTTTTCAGCCTGAAGTAGCTTCTCCCCCCACATAGTAAGTTCCTGTATTTTCTGGTCTTATGAAATGATCTGAAGGATATATGAAAAGGCAAAAACTGCTGAAGTTTCATGTCAAGTCCATCTACACTGAAAATATAGCTTAGATAGTCATAAGGCAGTATTTGAACTAAAAATACATTTTTGTAAGCCCCCATTCTTTGCCTAGACTCTTCCCATTTGTTGATGGCTGTATTTTCATGCTATAATAGCTTCTTCCTTGTGCAATTAATTACACACTTATTGCTTCTCATTTTTCAGTAATTAATTCCTTGTAAGCAGGTTCATGTTTTCTGTGTATTTCCCGTATTATTCCTGAATTGTCTTCACTTTGCTAAGGTGACTGAAACAATATTTTTCCCTTATCTCTGTCCTTTTCTTGTTTCTTTTGCTCCATCGTCCAGCCCTCAGTCCTGCAGCACCCTCCAGTCCTCACTTTTGATAGAGCAAACCCAACTTTCATTCCTTGCCTCAGGGTGAAATGAAGCCCGTTTCAGGGCACACGAAAAAGTGGGTGGATGAAGCAGTTACAATGCTTTTTGATCAATGCAAGCTAATGCCTGGTTGCCTCTGAGCACCTTGACATTTGTTAGGTGGTCCCAGGGACAGCAGAGTGGGCTTGAAGTGGCCAGTAAAGGTTTGTGAGGTCGGGAGTTAAGGACTGGAAGACTTTAGGACCCTTTATGAGGTTCCAAAGACATAGAGTGAGTGAAGAGTCATGGGAGGAGATTTCAAGGTGCCTACTGGGGGGAAACATAGGATGAGACCATTTAGTGGGGTGTCAAAGGACTTTGGTTGAAGTTTTTTTATGTCTCCTCAATGTGAAGGGCTGTTGTGGTTTAACCCCCGTTTGGCGACTAAGTGCCTTGCAGCCGCCTGCTCACAGCCAAAACCAGGACAAGGGCCCCATAATAAATAGAGCAAGTTTGGTGAGCTCACTTCTGGGAGCTGCAGCAAATACCCTTTGTCTTTCT
Organism: Psilopsiagon aymara; assembly: GCA_024733675.1. Lineage (NCBI taxonomy): Eukaryota > Metazoa > Chordata > Aves > Psittaciformes > Psittacidae > Psilopsiagon > Psilopsiagon aymara. The sequence continues at coordinate 23,976 of JANRGW010053468.1, read as the reverse complement.
GGATCATAACTCAAGGCTTTGCTCTGAATTTTTGTATTCACAGAGCTCTCATTTTCTTCACAGGTTGGTTGCTCCTCAGACAAGCTTAATCTCAGTACCCGTTTCTTAATTTCACAGAAAGTGATTATATGCATTGTTACATTTTTTATTGGTTTGTCCCTCATTTGCAGGGCTTGATCAAACAAATCAGTGGTAGGGCAACATTTTGTATTATTAGCTGTTTCTGTGTGATACATTATACTGATCATTGTTAATAACTGAATGGCTTTTTGGTGCAACTTTGGATTTGCTAAACTGAATGTGATCCTATCCTTTTTTATCTTGGACAGGAATCATGCCAGTGCTATATGGAGTGGACTTTTAATACTCTTTAGGTGAACAGATCCTCCACATGGTATCTGAGAAGTATTCAAGTGAATTTGCATGTTTACATATTTGTGAATTTGTTTTTGCAAATATTTTCTATTTCCCCTACGCTCATTTTTTTTCCAAGTAAAATTTCTGTCACAAAGCCTGATTACTCCAACATTTGTCCAAAGGAGGTGAATACAAGAATATTCAAAAAGTTAGAGCAACATTACTAGTTGACTCGTTGCTCAGTCCAAAGGGCACAATCCAAACTTTCTTAATGACTTAATTTTTCTTTGGATTAAGTTCTGACAGTAAAGTTTGGGTTTCAGGCATATTTTTGAAGCTTAAGACAGTGTTCAAATCACCAGCCCAAAAGAGATCTATGCTTCAGGGGAAAGCAGTCAGAACACAATTAAAAGATGATGTCTGGATTTGTCGAGCTTATGGAGAGTTTTTGTATCAGAGTTGAACTCACGTCTTAATGTCAGGGCTCATCTATCTTAAATAGTCCATGATATTCCAAATATTAGGCTGTCAGTTGCTCATCTGAAATATTACCAGTAGCCATCATTACAAAAATAATATACTCTTTAGGGATTAATCCAAACATCACTGGAGTTCCTAGGAGCTTTACTTTAAATACATTGGATCGGAGATACACATAATTAATCTACTTGCAATCTGCTTGTGTTGTAGCTGATTTCATGGCCTTTTGCAGGCCAGTATGGGTTCATTCAACCCACAATCTGCAATGGCTAGGAGCTATCAATAATGGCAGCATGACACTGACTTCGAATTGTGATATCTTTTTTTCTCCATATAGCATCAGAGCTGGTTTCTTGCTAATTGAAACTATGCAGCTTCTGTCAGTTTAAAGTGTGGACACTGAATGAGCCCAGGTCTGCCCACAGAAGCTGCTACAGCACATTGTCTTTCATCAGTATTGACCCTTAGCAGGAAAATAAGAGCAAATATTTCAGCCTTAGTCATTCAAGTCTCATCCTTTGAAAGGCTCTGGAAGGACAACCTCATGCCATTAGCAGAGTTCAAAAACAAATAGGATACTTGGTTCTGTTGGAAGCGTAGAACCTCTGTTGTTGGAGTGCCTTATGCAGGCACAGCTCATCAGGATCAATACATGGTCTAAAGATGCTCAGAAAGTCTGCCCTTGCTTATCCCTCATTAAGACAAGATCTAATATGAACTTCATTTGAATGCATTTGCATGCATATATTACCTTTATTCCTTAATATTTTATCATGAGAACACATAAAGGTGGCTCTATATGGGGACTGAGTCTCTGCTGGAAGAAATAAACCTTTAAGACAGGATTCTCACACAGGATTCAAGCTTTCCCTCATCCCTGTCAATATAAGGAACTGTTAATAGCATTAAAATAAAATTCATCAACAACCCAGAAGACAGAGGTGCAGTCGAATGTGGTCCCTTGTTATGCAAACAGAAATGGAAAGAAAAAAGAAAAAATTGTCACTTCATTTCTCAATGAAGTAACAACTCCAAATGGAAAAAGTTATCAATCAGCTTTACAAAACAATTTATTTAAAATTTTCATGCTAGTTTAGGATGAAAACATTTGGGAAAATGGTTTCCAAATCTGTAAATCTCAGTATTTCCCTCAGGATGGAACTTCACATTTGCGATTTGGTTGCAGACTCCACAAATGCTATGTACAAATACTTGCAAAGACTGACCTCCAAAAAAGATAAGTGAAAATGTTCTTACTTGGCTTAAGGTCTTGCTCCAGGCTCAGTGAATACCTGCAACAAATGTTCACCTCCCCAGCATTTCTTGCTTCTTGCTCTGGTGATAACCCCTGTCCATCATCCACGGGCTCAGACTATATCCTTGATGAAGGTATCTCCTGTGAGCGTGCCTTGTTCTGTGAAGCAGTAATTGCATGATTTCCGGCCATTAAAATCAAACCTTGGCATGCAGGAGGTAGCATACAAATCACAAAGATTAAATATGTGTAAACTATGTTTTCCTTGGTTTTTCAGAGAAGCCTTTCAATGAGATTGAAACTATAAACTAATGTACTTGTGAAACTCATATTAATCTGAGAGGTGTGCAGAGTACTTATGCTCAGCCATCTTTGTCGTCAGAACTATTAACTTCTGCAGCTGCCGTTGCAGTGTTCATGGGCTCTTTAAACTCCTTCCTTCTTAAGAAGGAACCTATAGACTTCACTATCTTTCATTTCATCCTCCTGTAAAACAAAATCATCTTTTCCTCAGCAAATTTTAAGCCATCTAAGTTCTTCAAGAGAATGCAGTTTTCATCAAAGAATTAGCTTCCTCACTGAAATGGATTCCTGTGACAGTCTGTATGGACACTGATTCCATTTGTTTATACGCTAATTTTAACAAAGCCACATACTACAAAGGAAAAATTGTTCCCAAAATATTGACCAGCTTTGGTAACAGCTGCAGAAATCTACTTTTCTTTAAATTTCTGGATGGCTGTCAGGTTAAATTGCTCATTTTAATAGTAGCTTATTAAGTTATTTTTTTAGATACAAAGAAAAACTGCATTTGACACTTTTTGAGACTTTCTTCAATAATTATTTCAAGCAGTGATGTTCTCTTCCCTCAATTTTCTTTCTGTCTTACATCTTCCTTCTCTTGACTGCCATTACAAGACAAATTCATGTGGTTTGTTACAGTTATCCTCACCACTAAGGTGTGAGAATATATCATGGTTTATATTTTTAGCTAAAATACATAATTTTGCATCTGATTTTTTTTTTTTTTACATATATTGATCTGTGAGACATAGTGTCAATGCAACTATCATGCCAAAAACTTTAGAAGAAAGTGGAGATTGGTAGCCTAAAGCTAAATTTCTTTCTTCCACACCCTGCTCCACCAGCTGTGTTTTGCATTATGTATTAGGCACTTTTTTGATGCGCATAATCTTTAATGTCACTGGAAAATTAAGGAGGAATAAAAGGGAATGTGTTTCAGTGTTGGATAGCAGCCAAAGCTTTTTTGGCAGGTCTGACTTAAGAAAGCAAGAGGGAAGTTTTCAGAATCCTCTTTTGAAGTTAGGTGTTTACCAAGGAAAAAAGGAAAAGGAAAAAGAAAAGAAATCACAAAACCCCAAAACAAAAGTACAATTGCCTCAGCATATTCAAAACTACCAACAATTTTAGAAAAGAAAACCTGATTCCATTGAAATCGTTGGCAAAATTCCAAGCTGTTTCAATGAGGCAAGCATATTTGTTATAAACTTCATGATCTTGTAGGAATTTGGATGATGGAAACAATTGCAGGTGACCTATTTTAGACTAAGAACAATCAATTAAATGTTGAGGTGTTGCATAATGTTCAGCAGAGACTGAAGACAAGTCTTAGCCTCAGAAAGACCAAATATCAAGTCAGGTTTGCTGTACAGAACGAGATTAGCCTTACCTAACCTTTGCTCCTTGATTATCAGAACTCTTCACAGAGCTTTTCATAGAGGCTGGGATTCAGCTTCAGCTTCAAAATCTACATGTTGGCACCCACATCTAAGTGGATTCATGAAAGTGTTTAAAATGCCATTATGTTCATGGGAACCTAGTCAATACTGTCAAGCAACCTGCAAAGCAATTTGACTTTTGCTACACTCAGTGTCATCATGTTGTTTCCAGTCATGGAGAGAAAAATGGCACCTCTGGAGGGAAATTGGTCCTGTTGATTTTGAGGCAAAATAGACCATTCTCCCCATGAGCCATTCGCCTCTCTACTGACCACAGAGAGAGTCCAGAAAAACAATTGAGATAAGAATTCTGAATTGCTCTGCAAAATATCTTGGAAAAAGAAGGTGTCCTGGATTCAGCAGTAGCAGTCATTTTTCTCCTTCTTAGTAGCTGGTGCAGTGCTGTGGTTTTGACTTTTAGCCTGGGAACAGTGCTGATAACACCAATGGTTTTAGTTGCTGCTTAGAATGTTTAGTCTGACCAAGAACTTTCTGAGTCTCATGCCCTATCAAGGAGGAGGGGATGCCAGGAGGAAGCAGAGATAGGACAACTGACTCAAACCAGCCAAAGAGGTATTCCATACCACAGCATGTCATGCCCGGTTTATAAGCTGGGCGCAGTTTCCCAGAAGGGCTAGATCACTGCTCGGGTCGGGCTGGATATCAGTCATTGAGCGGTGAGCGGTTGTATTCTCTTCCGCTGTTATTTCCCTTGTCATTGTTAGTATTAGTAGTAGCAGCAGTGGTTTGTGTTATACCTTAGTTACTGGACTGCTCTTATCTCAACCCATGGGAGTTACATTCTTTCGATTCTCCTTCCCTTCCCTTCAGGAGCTGGGGGAGGAAGTAGGGAGGAAGTGAGCTAATGGCTGCATGGTTCTGGACTGCTGGCTGGGCTTAAATCACGACAGAGGGCTCTTGCAAATGTTTGTGGCAGGTTAACATGTCAATCAAAATTATGCAAGGTCCTACACCTGGGTCGAGGCAATCCCAGGAACAGGTCCAGGTCGGGCAGAGAAGAGATTCAGAGCAGCCCTGCGGGGAAGGACTTGGGGGTTTTGGTCGATAGAAAAATGAACATGAGCCGACAGTGTGTGCTCACTGCCCAGAAAGTCAACCGTATCCTGGGCTTCATCAAAAGCAGTGTGACCAGCAGGTCGAGGGAGGTGATCCTGCCCCTCTACTCTGCTCTCGTGAAACCTCACTTGGAGTATTGTGTACAGTTCTGGAGTCATCAACATAAAAAGGACATGGAACTGTTGGAACAAGTCCAGAGGAGGACCATGAGGATTATCAGGGGACTGGAGCAGCTCCTGTACGAAGATAGACTGAGAAAGTTGGGGCTGTTCAGCCTGGAGAAGAGAAGGCTGCATGGAGACCTCATAGCAGCCTCCCAGTTTCTGAAGGGGGCCTAAAGGGAAGCTGGGGAGGGACTCTTCATAAGGGAATGTAGTGAAAGGGCAAGGAGTAATGGGTTTAAACTTAAAAAGGGGAAGGTTAGATTGGATGTGAGGAAGAAATTCTTTACTGTAAGGGTGTTGAGGCACTGAAATGGTTTGCCCAGGGAAGTTGTGAATGCTCCATCCCTGGTGGTGTTCAAGGCCAGGTTGGACATAGCTTTGAGTGGCATGGTTTACTGAGAGGTGTCCCTGCCCACGTCAGGGGGGTTGGAACTGGATGATCTTAAGGTCCTTTCCAACCCTAACTATTCTATGATTCTATAATTCTATGATTCTATGATTCCTAATCATTACAGGTGTGCTATTTGATCCAGTAGCTTCTTGGCAGACAGGAGATGTTGACGGGTTAGTTGCCTGGGGTAAAATTTCTAGCTGGAAAAAATAAAATAAATAAAAGAAAATAAATAAACAAACAAATAAATAGCTTAATTAATTCATTAATTAAGCAAGTAATAATGTCAGAAAACCACTGTCATTGAAAATTACTAAAATGCCTGAGATTTCTGTGGATGAAATGCACACAAATTTGCATGCAAGCCTTGAGCACCATGGTCATGTATCATTATACACTCTCCATGGAAATAAGCTTTGGAGTATTTTCTTCCCTTGTTATATGACTTTCTTTAATATCTGACTCCTGCCTATGAATGACTCCTTTGTGTGCTTCAGAAGAGAAGATGGCTGAAAATAGAAGGATTACTCTATTAAATATAGGAATGCTACTAAAGATAGGACACTACAGCTTGGGGAAAAAAAAAATGTAAGTAATGTCTATTTTTTAAAAGACAATTCCATGATTCTAACATTCATAAGCCCTTCCAATCCCAAACTTAGGAAATGACAGGTATGTGGTGTAGAAAGCTTATGCACTTAGAATTGGAGATAAGGAAAAAATGAAAAACAGATGTTTACCTTGTCACTGAAAAAAAGGACAGATTTTTATGTCTGTTGTATAGCATCTATATGTAAGCGTTATCTGATATCCACCAGGAACTGTGCATATTTGTCAGAGCTAACCATACCACAAAGCCCTTAGTGTCAAGCTTTCCCCTCTGGAGCAACCGATAAAAAATTTGGAGGTGGTCAAACAAAACCTGAGGTATTTCAAATTAGAAATGATAGAAGCACGCATGCTAAGATTGTCATCTTTGCAAGTTGGAAATAACACGAAACCCTAGAGGGAAGAGACTGTAAAGCTGCCAAATTAATATCTATAGCCTCCTTACCATAGTTGCATATCGTATGCTAGAAAATCAGTCTCAGTGCGAATTTAAACCTTCTTAATGAAATAAAAATACTGGGTTTGCATCTAATGAGCATCAAAATGCCAAAGGGAGGACTTCTATTCTCCAGATGAAGGCTCACAGGAAGCCTCCATGCTTGGATTATGAAGAGTAACAGAAGGAGGAAACTTATGCTACAGGTAAAGCATAAATCAAAGTGGTTAAACGAGAGAAGGAGCAGCCGGGCAAGGCTAGATGTTGGGTTATGAAGAGATTAGGCATTACTGTATAAGAGCTATAATGCATTTTATAGGTAAAATTGAACTAGATGGTCAAACTGCTGCTACAGATTTTCAGCATTGGAAAATTTTGATAAATCTATCCTGGGAACTAAGTCTGTAAATTATATTAATTGGCTGCAAAAGGCTATGCTTGCTGCTTTTCATGGGTTTCTTTTTATTACAATGTGAGAAACCATTAGTTAGGCTAATAGGAAGGATGGTTCTCATAGGCCCTTGGATAGAGTTATCAGTTACCATAAACCAGCATTGAGATATTGAGAAGCTGTCTCTGTAGTTTCTCCCAGGAAGCGCATACTTCTTGAGGCGTTAGCAGATTATAAAGAGTGGCTTTTCACTGGATCCACAATTTAATAAGTGCATTCAAATGTTTCTTTTTTTCTGTTGTTTACCACTGCAAACACTACAAAACATTATGGCAGAATGAGCATAATTTTCATGTTGCTTTGGGTTAGTTTTGCCAGCAACAATATCTGGCCAGTCTTAGAACCTTTTGTCCTCATGCAGAAGTAAATGGAAGTAAATTAACACTGGGTTTTGTTTACATTCTATTTTAAAATTTCATTACTGGGCACTTGCTTAGGTTGATAATGCAAGGAAGGAAATAGGCCTCCTGTCTATCTGATTGGCAAGAGTTTACCAGGTACCTGAGATGGTCCATCCCATGAAGCTTAGCGCAGTCCCATCAGCTGTGTGTTCAAGGACCTGCCCTACCTTGCTTTGAGCCTTCAGCAATGTAAGGCTGGACACTGTATGTCCAGAAGTAAATTCAATATAAAAATTTGCCTAAGAGATAATGTAATGCAAAATGGTTCTGTGACAGGATAATGGTCTCCTGACGTAATAAAACTACTGAAAAGAAGCTGTACAATTCATAGATAGTAAATGTTAATAAAGAGGTAGATGTTTATTTTCAAAGCATCTCAAGCTTATTATCCTGTCAGACCTTCCTCTTTCAGTTTCTTTATTTCCATTATACTGAATTAATAGGGAATAGTAAGGAATGAGATATCCCACAGGCCAATCACAAGCTCATTAATACTGACAACTCCAGTAACACATTAGCTGACATCAATCTATGTCTTTATTGAGGAATTGTATTGCTCTGGATCACTGACACATGAGCTTTGGATGAGCAGAAATCCCTCTATCTCTTCCAGTAGGTGTTTACCTGCTGACCATAAAGTTCTCATTGTTAAATTGTCTTCACTTCAGTGGAGAGGGGCACACATGGAAGAAATAAGGAGCAAACATTTGTCTCTGCATTACATTACTGACATCTGTACCACCTTGGCAGAGATGAGCATTAAAGGGGTCTTTAGATGTGGTCTGTGGGCAAACAGGTATACATTTGTGCAGGTACAATGGTAACAAGACTTTAGGAGATAATGGGTATCTTCATTTATGTCTACACTGCAAATATGGACATTAAATAGACATAAATTTCATCCTTTATTATGATATATGCTTCTTCAGACAAGCATTTTGCACCATTAACTCATCTTTTGCTGTTGCTGCTGTTGCTATTATTATTACCATTGTAATTATTATTTGACAATGAGTATGTGTTCTTTGGAATGTGCTGGTAAAAATTATCTTTACTCCAAAAGGTGACAGCCTGGAAGTGAAAGAATTCTTGTGTGTTGCTGAATAAATTAGGAAAGTGGAAAAGGAGCTGTTAGCGCTTTTATTTGTTGCTGCATATGAAAAAATTCAGAGCTACTGTAGTGGGCAAGATATCATGAACAGGTCATGCTGACATGGGTCCGGACAATAGGTCTAAATGGAAGCAAGCAGGAGTATCTGAAATGGGTGAAAAGAGTGCTTCTGAAGAAAAAAAACCACTGAGAAGGATCATCATGCAAGAAGAATGCTGTGGTGACATTTGGTATCGCAAACATTATTTATTTTGTGTGCAGCTTTCCATTCACCAGCTAAGTGGAGTCATAAGGCTTTCAGAAAAGGCAGCAGGGCAAAATAAACTCTTGGCAGTTTTCCTATGCAGAGAATGCAAAGGGCACAGTATTAACATTCAAGCTTCATTCTGGTCCCTTTCTCCTCCTTTGCTGATCCAACTTCTCTTGCGGGAATAGCATGGCATTAACATTTTTTATGACTGGAAGAAAAGAACCCAAGATAGAAACTCTCCACAGAGGAGTGTTCATCTGGAGATGGGCCCTAATATTCCCTGGGCAGCATCCTGCACATTAACGCGCATACTGCTTAGGAATGCCTAAACACCCAGTGGTCAGCATGTAGAAATTGCACCTCCAGGGGGAAGATTGATCTGGGCACCGAAGGGAAGTGCCAGCCTGTTGTGATAAGTCTGTTTCAGGATTATCTCATGGTAGATGCAATCCTTTGTGTTTGCTGTGAATTATAAATTACATCTGCCCACAGAGCCACGTTAATTAACAGTGATACAGAAGGGGGACAGACTTACTAAAACATTCCACAATTTCTGCCCTGAGGGAAATTTCCATGCCCTTTCTGACCAGGTTTTTCAGCATCATTGTAAGGAGTAATGTCTTTGGTAGATCATCTGAATGAATGATGGTAGCTCAACACAAGTGACCCTGATAGTTGCTAAGAGTACAATTCATCTTACCTGACTTCAGTTGTATGAAGGTTAGGTATTTGGTCTGAACTAAACATCAAAGAGCCATCAATAGTCCCTGGAGACAGACAGTCATGTCCAAAGGCTATTTCATCCCTATCTAACAAAAAGTTCTAAGATGGGTCTGAGATGAATAACCTGGTAAAGATGATTTTTTGACTGTAATTAAGGGACCTACTTAACTACATGAGAATAGGCACTTAAATTTTGAACATCTAATGTGTAGTGAGTTGTAACTCACCCCATGTGACTTCTTATTGCATATTATTTCAATATTGTAATAGAAAATACACTGTCTAAACTGAAATCACAGGACAAATGGATAGATAATAAAATGCTAAAAATCAATTATAACAGATGAAATTCTGGGATTTTCAATTATGTTTTTACTTCAATAATAAGCGTCCTTAATATTTAATTTTAAATTCTGACACTTCCGTTAATCTACTTAATAAAAGCTAGAACTGAGATATATGGCTACTGCAATTTATATAAATCATTTAAATTGAAAGAATTTCAAGCACTTCAGGGTTCTTACCAAAGTTATAAAAATGTGAAGCTATTTAACCTGTAAAAAGCACTGAGAAACTAGCCGGCAGAGGAAATTGTTAAAGAGCTAAATTAATGCCAGTGTCACTAAGCTCTGTCTCATTCAGTGTATTTTCTGGTTTTACCACCAGCACAGTCATCTTGTTATGTACTATCATGCTCAAAGTGAAGAAATCAACTGAAACTCAAGGAAGTGGGAAAAATCTTTATTCCTGTCTGGAAGGATGAAATCTGCTATTGTAATGCTATGGTAAAAGTAATATATTTAATTTATTTGTACAGATTATAGTTTAAACTCACCCTAGATGCAAAACAACCCAGATGTTAAAATCTAGATGTCCTCCAATGCTGCTTGTGCATCTAGAACATTTAAAATTATTTTATTTAATAAAAATTATTTTTAAATACATTGGCTTCTGTACTTCAGTTCTTGGATCCTGTGAAAGCTATTTGGCACTCAGTATATAGGGGGGAAAGGAAATTAAATGCATCTTTAGAAAATAAGAAATTTGTCATCACACTTTTTCAGCAAAGCAGAAATTGAAAAATGAAGACCCTAAATAAGATTATTCTGGGTTATTCTGTGAATTTTCTTATGCATTAGATAGAGAATATCCAATATTCTGCCAACCACTGAAGACTGTAGAATCATGGAATCGCAAAAGGGTTTGGGCTGTAAAGGAATTTAAAGATCGTCCAATCCCAGCCCCTCTGCCATGGGCAGGAACACCTTCCACCAGAACAGATTGCTCCAAGCCCCATCTTCAAACTAGCCTTGAACACTGCTAGGGATGGGGCAGCCACAGCTTCTCTGGGCAGCCTGTGCCAGTGCCTCACTTCCCTATTGGGGAAGAATTTATTCCTAATATCTAATCTAAATCTACCCTCTTTCAGTTTAAAGCCATTCCCCCTTGTAATATCATTACATGCCCTTGTAAAAGATGAACGTAAGAACACATATATATATTAAAAATGTTATTTTTTTTTCTTTCTCTTCTTGTTTTAGGAAAAGAAAAAGAAAGGTACCATTCAGGTTCTCATTTCTTTTATCCCTGAGAAGGGCGAGATTGGAGAAATACGATCTGATGATGAGTTTGTACACGTGCTCCACCATTAGGAGGGATTTCAAAACAAGAACTGCTAGGAAGCTCTTAACAGACTCATAAAATATTACAGTGTTAGAGATTGGACAGCTTCTCTAGGCAGTCAAGCCTAGTACTTACCTGTTTTGTTGCATAACAAGGTTTTTGTGCCATATCCAGCCCCTTGATTACCAAAGTTTATTACACATTATCGTAGTTACCAAGGACATACAAAACCAGTAATTCTTCCTTATATATTTGCTTTTTTGTACATCTGAAAAAGACCATCATGTCCAATTTGCTCCTTGACTCTGCACATGCATACTGAAAGAAATGCTTTTCTTAAAGGGAGCAGCAGTACAGTCTCAAGAGGAAAGAAAATAGGCAAAGCATGAAGAACTGGAAGGCTTTCAAGTGGGGAAAATCTCATAAATAGTAGAGAAGGGGAAGGAGTGTGAAATTTTCAGAGTGTCGTATCAGATTCAGTAAGTTGGATAAGAAAAGTTCTTGATATTGGCATGGCTTTCATAGAATCATAGAATAGTTAGGGTTGGAAAGGATCTTCAGATCATCTAGTTCCAATCCCCCTGCTGTGGGCAGGGACATCTCCCACTAAACCATGCCACTCACGGCCCTGTCCAACCCGGCCTTGAACGCCGCCATGAATGGAGCATTCACAATTTCCCTGGGCAACCCCTTCCAGTGCCTCACCACCCTTACAGTAAAGGACTGATTTCCTTATATCCAATCAAAACTTCCCCTGTTTAAGTTTAAACCCTTTGCTCCTTGTCATTTCACTACAGTCCCTAACGAAGTGTCCCTCCCCAGAACCCCTACAGGCCCCCTTCGGATACTGGAAGGCTGCTATGAGGTTTCCACACAGCCTTCTCCAGGCTGAACAGCCCCAACTTTTTCAGCCTATCTGCATATGGGAGGTGCTCCAGTCCCCTGATCATCCTCATGGCCCTCCTCTCGACTTGTTCCAACAGTTCCATGTCCTTTTTATGTTGAGGACACCAGAACTGCACACAACACTCCAAGTGAGGTCTCACGAGAGCAGAGTAGAAGAGCAGGATCAGCTCCCTCGACCTGCTGGTCACACTCCTTTTGATGCAGCCCAGGATATGGTTGGCTTTCTGGGCTGCAAGTGCACACCGCCAGCTCATGTCCATTTTCTCATTGACCAGCACCTCCAAGTACTTCTCTGCAGGGCTGCTCTGAATCTCTTCTCTGCCCAACCTGCAGCTCTGCCTGGGATTGCTCTAAATTTCATCAGGTTGGCATCAGCCCACCTCACAAGCATGTCAAAGTCCCTCTGGATGGCATTCCTTCCCTCCAGTGTATCATACAAACCACCCAGCTTGGTGTCATGGGCAAACTTGCTGAGGGCACACTCAATCCCACTCTCCATGTCACCGACAAAGATGTTGAACAAGACTGATCCCAACACCGATCCCTGACGGACACTACTCGTTACTGGCCTCCAGCTGGACCCGGAGCCATTGAGCACAACACTTTGTGTGCAGCCATCCAGCCAGTTCTTTATCCACCAAGTGGTCCACCTATCAAATTGATGTCTTTCCGATTTAGAGACAATGGTGACATTTGGGACAGTGTTGAACGCTTTGCACAAGTCCAGGTAGAAGACATCAACTGCTCTACCCCCGTCCATCAGTTCTGTAGCTCCATCATAGAAGGCCACCAAATTGGTCAGGTGGGATTTCCCCTTAGTGAAACCATGCTGGCTGTCACCAACCACATTGTTGTTTTTCATGTGCCTTAACATGCCTTCCAAGAGATTCTGCTCCAAGATTTTGCAGGATACAGAGTTGAGACTGACTGGTCTGTAATTCCCTGGGTCATCCATTTTCCTTTTCTTGAAAATAGGGGTCATATTTCCCTTTTTCCAGTCATCAGGAACTTCACCTCACTGCCATGATTTTTCAAATATGATGTTCTGAAAGACAAAGCAATTTTCTCCTTTGGCAAGATGGAGCCATTCACAGTAAAGAGAGGGCAATCAGGTCAGCTTTTACCAGAGCCCCGTTCAATTATTTTACTGAAATTCTACTTCATAGTCTCTCTCCAAGGGACAGTATCTAATGGGAATCAGCTCAGCAAAGGTGAAAAAAGCACCTACATATACATATATATATTTATATATAGTCATTGAAATTTCAGCTGGGCAACTTGACTTCACAGGAGTTAGAACCAGAAACACTTCAACAGAGAACATTCACTTTTGAAAATGTGGTTTTATCTTTGTTGCAATTTAATTAAAAACCGTTTATATCAAATCATAAGTTTACCACTGCAGTGAGTTACTCAGGCAATCATTTTCATGCTGATGATGGTAAAATCTTGAAGTCAAACCCAAGAATTAAATTTAGAAAAAAATATCAGCGACAAAATATTGACTGCAGCACCCATTCCTGGTTTGTTGAGGTAGGATATTGCACACCATGCAGAGAACCTAGTGAAGTCAATCTGACGCATTTTGTGGCTATTTCTTTGTCAAATGTTATGTCAGAAGTGAGCACTGATTTGCAAAACTTGCTATCATACAGGCATGAATTTGCAAGGGAGAGAAGAGGCAGGCACTATTGCAATGACAGAGACTTCTACAGCTTGAGTAAAGTATAGAGGCAGTGCTGATTTATGTTTCTTTTGGGGTGGGGGAAGAGTGACTGTCACATTACACAAACACTTAACTTTCGTGTCTCTTTACAGTTTCTTACATATAAACAATGGAAACAGCCCTTCAACAAATGAAAGAGAGGTGACTTTTTTGTCCAACAGAAATTTAAGCTCAGAGTAGACTGGCTATCATGAAACATCACTGAGATAGGCTCCTTCAAACATTGTCTGGTCCTTGGGTTTTGCCCTCAAAATCAAAACTTCATGTCTGGGCCACAGTTTACACTGGCCAAATGAAGCATATTACAGGTTCACTTCTATACAACTTTCAGCAGCACTGAGGCTAAACCATATCAGGCCTTAAAGTGCAAGCAGAAAGATTATGTGACATATCCTAGACACACTTCTCATATGATTTTTGGCTATTTTGGAAACTGCCTGATTTTGCTGAAACATGTGATTATAATTCTGTAAAAAAGTCCTTTCATCAAAAAATACCTATTAATCCAGATATTCTGTATCCTATTTTAAAGCCATTATTATCTGAGTGCAGAAATGTGCGTTTGGTTTAATCAAATACATGTTTTCACCCACTCCTAGTCCATTCTCCAGTTCTTTCAGCCCTCACCCCATTTAATCCCATGTGCAAGTTTAATACTTATACTCCCTGTTTGATCATCAGCATAATTAAAAATATTTGGAAATACCTGACCACAATCTTGAGAAACTTGTCACAGTACATCCATTTGAAAATGACCCATCAGAATTACTTTCAGTCAGTGATTCTCTAACCAGTTTTTCACTCACCTTACTTTAATTATATGAAGAACATATTTCTCCAGGTTTTCCATAAGAAAATAATGTGAAACAATGTCGCTAGACATCCTAAAGTCAAGTATTTAACTTCTGATGCTTACCTATCCTGAAGCCTGCTGTAGAAGGAATTGACACTTCTTTTTTCATAGCAAAACCTCATTACTGTTTATTTCTCTCTGTGAGCTATCTGACGGTTATCACTGCATTACATCTGGTTGGCTGGCTGGTCAGTATCCTTTGGCCTTGTATTCCTCTTCTTCCTTTTTTAGAAATGTACACTTTATTTGCTGTTTCGTATCTTACAGAACTTCACCTGACTTCCATGAATTCACAGTCACTTGATTATAACACCAAAATATTTCTCCATAATTTATCTGAGAAACCAATTTAAATTAAGTGCTTTCTACAGTCTCTTTTATTTTTGTTCTGCTTTGATTTTTATTCTTTTTTTTTGGGGGGGAGGGGGCATTCACTTCTTTAGCCATCTGATTTATTTACACCTGACCCTCTTCCTGAAAATGGAAGCAAAAATACTGTAAAATGCTCAAACTTTCTTAAAGCTTCTAACAAGTAAGAAACAAAAGCAGTTTATTAAAGTACACGTCTTGCTGAAGGATCGAGATTATTCAGTCTAAGAAAACATTAATGTGCTTGATGTTCAGCAGTGCTCATTCCCTCATAGGATGATCTAAACCATCAGAGATTTCCGGTCTCCTGGTCAAGAACAGCACCAGATTCTTGCATCACGGGATGTGTAGCAGGGTGGTCTGAGGCTGAAGTGACAGTGCTAAATTTTCCATGGATAGGTGTAGTTTGTGTCAGGTAATAATTGCCTATGAATCTTCTCACTGTTCTATCCCTCTGTATTAATTCTCACATTTCAAAACTAACAGGTTTAACAGAGTGGAGAGGTTTTCTTTCTGCTGTTGCTACCTCTCTCCTCTCCTCTGTATTCCTTCCTAATCTTCCATAGAAGTTGTCTGAAATGACCACCTTGGTTTTGACACAGCTATTCAACACAATCACAAAAGAACTCGAGAGGCAAAGTACTGAAACCACAGGAAAATTTGCAGGCTGAGACAACTTTCATGCCGAAAGTTTCTAGAAGAGCATTTTCCTAAAGAACAGAATCCAGGGGTTGTTCCAAAGGTGCTGATGTGTGTCAGGAATAATAAATGATGGATGAGATCTCCTAGGAAAGCCAGTGTCACATCAAAACAGAACTGACAGAGGAAAAAATAAATTAATTAATAAAGAATTAATAAAGAATAAACAAGTAATAGGAAATAAAATTAATACTAGTAATTAAAATTTTATAGAAAATGCAGCTCTCAAAATAAATGCAAATTAAATATTTGATGATTTTCCAAAGCTGGCTAATTAAGGTAACAACAAAGATGCAATCTATTTAGACTTCTGTATGTTCTTTGACTTTCTGCTGTGTAATATTTTGATTAAAAAATTGGCTCTACATACTATCAATAAGGCACATGTCAAGGAGACTAAGAACAGGGAAGTTCAATAAAAAACTGCAAAAGTGTTTGTCAATGGGAAACCATGATGGAGAGAGGATGCTTTTAGTAGCGTTCTGCATAAACTGTTGCTTGGTCTGTTGCTATCCCATATTTCTGGAAGGCAGCTTGCCATCACTGTTGGTAATATTTGCAGATAACACAAAAGCTGTCAGCATGTTAAATAATGCAGAGGATGGAGCAACAATGCACAAAAATACACACCACTCAGCGAGTTAATCACAGACAAGGTTATGTAGCCAATGACAAGGAGTGCGGAGGAGGATTCTCAGGGCTTGGCATGTGAATCACTCAACACAAGCCAGGGTGTGTCAGGAAAGGGACTGCAACCTGTGCAGAGAGTAAGCTAGCAAACAGGGCAGAGAGGTGAGTCTTTGGTGTAGGACATGCTTTTGAACTTTCTTTGTCACCCCAGCACTTGCATGTGGCTTTTCTAATACATCTTTTCCTTAAGGAGGGATCCAATTTGCCTGGGCTGACTTTCTAAGCAGCATCAGCATTTTTGGCTTCTATCAGAGCAGTCCTTCAGGAAGTACCTAAGTTCTCAGTCAAGCAGTGATGACAAATGCCCTGGAGTCTTTGAAAGGAAGATCTATTTTATCTAATTTAGGTGATTAAATTTAGGCAGGCAAGATCTCTCCTTGGAGGCCTCCAGAGCACCCTGCCTACCTCTACTGTCCGGAATTTGAGCTCTTCTTCTGGGAGGAACTTGACACTGAGTTAGATAGATAAACTGGATCACATTCCCTGTTAAGCCACTTGGCCTATATAAATCTATAGTCTCTACTGACAGGGGAATTTGTATTGTTCACTCACAGGTATTGGCTAAACAGCTTCTCTTGCTATTAAGTTCATTAAACTAGTCCAGTGCAACAAAAACTTTATACCACATATGACAATCATACGTGATTTCACTATATAGCGCAAATACTGTGTCAAAAGTGAAGAGGGCCATGTTATATCCTAAATTAAATTCATGCTTCGTCAGGAGTTTAGGGCATGAAAATTGAATTTCAGCTGGTATAAATGGGAACAAGATCACTGAATTCCTGGGTTTATGGAGAAACAATGGTCCTTCCTTTTTCTAATGGTATACTTTTCTCTTTGCCTGTCTCTCAGTTCCAGTAATTCATAATCCACTCTTCTAGTTTTCTATTTTATAGTCATCCCACAGGAGTAATGTGAAACACAATCAATCAGCATTTGTAAAGCATTCTGAGGCTATCAGTTGGAAGGAATTGTATAAATGCAAATCGTTACGATTGCTCTTACATTGCTGTCAAGGGACCTGCAAACAGAATCAGGCCCCATATATTCAGATGTACATAGAGTTAGTCACATCTTGTGAAAGCAGCCACAAGATAAAACCTGAGGGAGCATAGGAAGACAAAAGTTTAATAAAATATAGGAAAAGATCATTCAGGTTTACAAGTTTAAAACTGAATCTTTATTCTGCCACAGATTTTGCCCAGTTTTGCTTCTAGCGCTGTCTACGAATATCTACATATGGAGTATAATTACTCTGTGTTTCTGTATTGATCTATGTTTTTCATAATGTAGTGACCTAGTCTTTCTGGTTTTCTTTTATAACCAGTGTTATACAGCTTTTATGGTATAATCCATGTGACCATTATTAGACACCCACTTAATGGTGAGTAGATCTCATATAAAGACAGAAATTGTGCCCAAGTGTTTCTCTACATTGACTGCCCATTGTCTGGGATAGACCCAGACAACTGTCTCAGATGTAGGCATCTTCGTTTGATTAGGCAAATCCCACCCTATAATTACCTTTGTCAGTAGACTGAGTGATGCCAGGGAACATTCCCGAACACTGGAATGTAATCATCTATATTCTTCAATTTTTAGAATGGTGCCTGGAATGATTTTGACCCAAACCAACCAGCACTTTCCCAGCACATTCCTGAGTGTGGGCCAGGATCCAGCACCAGCTAAGGACGGTTGTGAACTGTGGGTTTGGACGTATTTACCCTATTCTGGAGACTGAGATACTTTAATGCTATAGACACAGTCATGCTGTGCCAGCTGGCCCCAGGGCTAGAAAATGGTCCCTGGCACTGTTTAGTTTACTAGGAGAGTCATATCCACAGCTCAACACCCATCACAACTGCGGCTGAAAATGTTCAGCAGTTTGCCAAAACAAACCTGGTGATCCCAAGCTGACAGGAGACTTGAAGCCCTGCTGGATCTAAGCCATTTGAGTATCATCCCATAGGAGCAATGTGGCAGAGACAAGAACAGGACTAGGTTTCCTGCAGGCAGCATTCAAATAGTTGACACTCCTGCAGTCACTGCCTCACTGGTTTTGATATGTTTCTTTGGGTTTTGTTTTTGTTGGGGTATTTGTGTTTGGGTTTTTTGTTTGTTAGATGGGTTGTGTTTGGTTTGGGGGTTTTTTTGTGCATTTGGGGAGTTTTGGGTTTGTTGGTTTTTTTTTTGTTTGTTTGGTTTTTTTTTTTTTTTTTTTTTTTAATGTCTGCATTAGTCTTTAAAGGCAGTGAAGAAAGAAGCCAGACTGAGTCATTTTGCATAGACCCATGACCATGTAGATTTGTTCTTCGTAAAACATGTTCTCTGCTTCCCTGCTATAGTTATCTTAAGTGTAGCTTTTAGAAGGAATAAAATACTTTATCTTGAGACTGGTTTTTTAGGTAATAAATTCATTAGTTTTCATGCTCCTTTTTCCTCTTGTTGAAACCACCTTCATGTCATTAAATAGTCAACACAATCACCACATGAGTTTTATTGCATATCTCTTGACTTCATGTCAGTCTAAAGATATAAAGTCCTCAAGCTGACTGACTGCTTCTTCTCATAAGTTTCTGTAGCAGCTTCTCTTACTGCATGCAGCCCTGTCCTCACAGGACTCACAGCAAAGGCCATCTCAGGCCATCTCCAAAAAGGCAGGCTAAGGCTGACAGAATCAGCAGAGGTAACTTGCAGTAGAGGAGAAGCAGAAGGCCCCTTAGGAGGATGTTTTAAGAAGGTAGTCAGACCTGTAGCATTGCCTTTCCACTCTCAGCCCCCCTTTGAAAACAGAAAATAATACTGCTGTATCAAACCATCCTCTGATTTGGGTGTGATAATATACAATAGTACCCTCCATTCTCACTGAAGAAGTGAAATAATGCAAGTCAAGAATCCAATATGTCAGACAAGAATTGATACCATCTATTTTCTTACTGGGTTTCCTGTGCTTAAGAATGTCTTTTCCAGCTTCTCTTAGATCTGTAGCATTAAAAATACATTGCAGTATCTTCCCCAGTCAGCTTGAAAGCCCACAGGATATATAGGATCTCCGTATAAAGCCCTACAGGAGGAATTGGGCAGCAGGCATAATTTACAGTTCCACAGGTCTCCATCCAGAGATGGTTTGTAGCAGACACCTTTGTTTTCAAACTACTTTTCCAAACAGGCAGGGACATGAAAATAAAGACATATGGTGATGGAAGGGATGAATATTCATTGTTAGCCTTTCATGATAGTAGGAAGCATAATAACAAGATCTGAAAAGATGTGGCTTTATTTTTGCAACAGTGATAAGGAGAAATACATGTAGGTGTGCATTTTTTGATTTTTTTACTCATCTGAGCTAGCTTCCTCAGTCATTTCCATTTTCTCCAACTGAATCAATATTTTCTCTCCCAGAAAAGAAAATAAAACCAGAACTTAACCTCCCCACCCACAGGAAACATATTACTTAACTGCCTGCTGCTCCCAGCTATCTTTGCAAGCTGTCTTCTTTCAGCATTTTAATTTTTCAGTCCTCTCAAGAAATATAATATATTAGTATTATGCATTTTATGATGCTCTTATTTGTCTCAGATCTCACAGGTCCTTGCTAACACCAGAGGCTTTTATCAGGTAACAGTGTGATTTAGCCATAGTTGCTTAGAAAATGAGAAGCATATTTTTGCAAGCAAAAAAAAACCAAACAGAAACACGAGCAAAATTTGTTTATTTCTTCATAAGAAATTTCCAAAAAATCTGCAAATTTTTGGTGAAAAAATGAAATTCAAAAATATTTGCAAAATTAATCAGAAAAAAAAAAGTGTTTAGAATTTGTTCTCAAAAGCTTGATTTCTGAATTGACCGGGTTTGCTTTTCAAAACCTAAAGAACTTGTTAATTGTAGGGCATGCAAAGTAATCTGCTAAAAGTAGAATAAACCAGTCAGTTTGTGCCCAATCTTTTTCAAGTTCTTTACTTATTATGCAAAGACTCCAAATGTGTTCCCCATCCCACTCCTGCTCTCCCTGCCTGGCTCCCTTGTACTGCTGGCCCTGCAGTTCAAGGAAGTTCAGTATTAAATGAGAATTCCCCAGGGATTTTCTCTTAAGATCTCATTTCTAAAACTGAACTCAAAACGCCAGAGCTTTTATTTCCCAGTTTAAGGTAGAAAATCACATATGTGTAGGAACATGAACTGCTAGTTGCTCTATTTACTCTTATATACATAGCTTCTGGGGCTATTATAATTATTCCTTTGTTTTTCACTGTTCACTCTTCACTGTCTTTTTGTGCAGTTAATTTTTACTATATCCACCATGCTATTAAATCCTAACAACTTAAAATCACGTCAATAGGACTGTTTGTAGCTCTACTTGCTTGTAAATTTGGCAACATTTGGCAATCTGGCTCTTGGACACAAAACTTTACCTTCTTCAGTACCTAACCAGTGCACCTTTGTCAACCCCTTGAGCCTGTTAATAATTCTTATTTAAACTACTAACAAGTTTACAATGTCTCAGTAACCCACCAAGCTGAACACAGTCCCCTCAGTGCAACCACATCAGAGTCATATAGGGGGACTACTCCCTCCCTGCTTTAGGATATCTCTACAAGTAAATTTGTATTGCTTTAACTTTCTGCTATGCAATGTTTTGGGGTTTTTTCCAAAACCATTTCTACCTTTCTTTGGGCTGTAAACCTTTTTTTATTTTTTTGTGCTGAATCATTTTTTCTCAAAGTTTTCTCCTCTCTGGGAGTAGGCAACTCCAATTATTTACCCCAGATACAGTCACATGCTTTCCAAGCTGAATTTTGCTTCAAATATTTCCAAGTCTTTTGAATCTCTCTGTGGTTTGTTGCTTCTCTGGGCTCCAGACTCGGTGAATCATCATTCAGTTCCCCCAGTAACATCCCTGACATGTCGGTTATTCCCCTTTAAAAAGGATTCATTGGATGACACCAGGGAGGATATAAATACCAGCATATCCCGACACTGTTCTCAGAAAAGGCGCTGATGCCCTGCTTGTTTCTAAGATGTACTTCAAATTGACTTTTTAGATCCTCCTGGATTTTGCCATTTAAGATGACCAACGTAATGCATTGATCACTTTATCATCCCCGCTACCTGTGGGGTAACATTTCCAAGCACCTCCAGATCAGCAGTATCTAGGCCACTATATGAAAACAGAATTTGAAAGGCAGGATACACTTGCAGCACTCATTCAAATATCTGAAAACTAAGCCAGTTTTACCAGCACTAATACTGATTACACCTCGTTATTGTGTACTGCAAGGGACAGGCAAGGCCAACTGCCAGTGCCCTTTGGCAATACTGCTTTATTTTCCTGCTCAGGAAGGAAGCAGAATGTGCTCAGTTACACCCTTCACTGCACATATTTCTCTGCCCTGTTTTTGCATGGTCTGCGCCTCAGCAATGCTGTGTCTGATTGCTCCACTGCAACGTCCTGTCAGAATAAAGTTATCCAAGACTGGGAGAAGCTGCAGAAAAACACCCTTTGCCATATGTTATTTAGGCACTAGAGGGACCTGCTCCTCCTAAGGTGATCCAGACTGCTTGTACTGTGTTCCTGAACTATTCCGTCAATCAACAGGAAGGTCTGGCCAAGCTCCTGAGCAATGATCAGGTCTGTAGAGGGCTGACTGGGCAAGGCCACAGTAATAAAAAGTGATTAAGGCTTTCTCCTTGCCAGACTAGGTATCAACTCCATATAAACCACAAAAGCAGCAAGTATCAAGGATCCAAAGACTCCAGGAGTACCTGCCACCCATGTTGAAGCTCATACTGCTAAGGTATCTCTACCAATAGCATCTGTAGCTTAGATATGGAGACATACTCCGTCAAAGGCTATTACAAGCCTGCATGTGTAGAAGTTCTGACTTTCTACTCAAGGTCTCACTTAGGTGTGTAAGCACAAAGGCTCAATAAAGCCTTTGCATTTAGACTTTATTCACTGGGAACACTCAACCTTGAGTGTAAGTGCGTCGTAAAATAGACAAAGAGCAGTAATTTGTACCAGTGGAGCCTAGCATTTCCTGAGGGTGTTGAGGCAGATTTCCATCATGAGCAATGCTTTAAGATAGGCAAATAGGAGGGTAATAAGGTCTTTTCTACAGAATTTCCCATCTTCAGCTGCTGCTTCTTGTTGCCTGTAAGAACTCCAGGCCATATTTGCAAGCCCTCCAGTTCAGCAGTATCTAGGCCACTAAACAAAAGCAGCCTGAATTTGAAAGGCATGATGTGCTTGCAGCACCCGGTCAAATATCTAAAAATTAAGCTAGGTTTACCAAGGTGGGTGTGAATCTTAGCCACTTATTTCAGTTAGGTAAGTTTCCAATCCAATACTCCCAGCCTCTCTGTTGCATCCCAGGGAAGAATTTAGTGTTTCCAAGCTTCTGCAGGACATCGGGCTCCCAGTCTGAATCACTGTCTTGGAGGCCAAACATGAACCCTCCA
This sequence comes from Psilopsiagon aymara, assembly GCA_024733675.1. Taxonomy (NCBI): domain Eukaryota; kingdom Metazoa; phylum Chordata; class Aves; order Psittaciformes; family Psittacidae; genus Psilopsiagon; species Psilopsiagon aymara. The sequence continues at coordinate 1,204 of JANRGW010053468.1, read as the reverse complement.
AAGCCCTCAAAGATGGGCTCCTGCTTTGCATGTCCTGTTCATCCACACAGAAGTGTGTGTGGTAGCAGTGTCTGAATATGCTGCTTTTCACTGAAACACTGATAATTACCTCAAGCTGAGCATTGCCCGCCCTTAGTCTTAGTCCTGGATCAGTCTGCTGACAGTCTCGAGCTCCAGTTCCCACTCTCCCTCCTTCTGCTTCAGTAAGGGTTTGTTACAGAAGAATCTCACCCTCCCAGGCTTTGAATAGCGTCCTTGGTCCCATCCCAAAATAAATCAATATCTGCTTGACAAAATTAACTAAAATACATCAAGAATTTGGTGGAAGGGGAGGCACTGATCAGAGATCTGCATTCTTGGGGTTTTGTTTTATAATTACAAGTTTGCAATTTAAGCTTATGGGTTAAGTATAAAGCTCCTGCAAAGCAAGGCTGCCCTTTTTCCTGCCTTGCCTGCAAGAGGCTGTCAGATCTGCCAGGGCTGGATTTGCTGTCCCGAGCAGTCCCGGTTGAAGCTCTTGGAGGAGCATAGCTTGCTACCTGGAGAGTTGGGCAGCTCTCCTACTGCAAATGCATGCATTTCTCTGCTGCTCGCCTTTGGTCCGGGGAGCTGCAGAATTTTTCTCCACTTATGTAATGGTCTGCTGGTGTCTTGGCTTGGAAAACCTCTTTTTCAGCTGAAGGGTGTCAGGAACCCCGTCCTGCCTCTCTTGGGTCACTGCTTAAGTTGCGGCTGGCGGAGGGAGAGTGGTGCCGGGCAGAAGGGAGCAGCTCACTCCCCTTTCCTCCCCTTGACCCAAGCCTCTCCTGGAGTCACTCGCAGGAGCAGGAAGACAGCTCCCCCTTTGCAACCTCGGGCTGCAAATGGGGGAAACGGAGAGGTGGCAGTTTGGGCTGGGGGCTTTGCTTGGGATGGTGCCTGCGTGTCCCCAGGAGCCACAGGGGCAGGGCTGGGTGCGGCGGGGGGATGCAGCAGCCGTGGGACCGGGGCGCGGCTGCCGCGGATGCTGCCGCTTCGGGAAAGAGCTTGGTGAAGTCTCCGCGGGAACCTCTCCCTTTATCCCTCCGTCCCTCCCCGGCAGCCGGCGTGGAGCAGGAGCACCCGGGGGGGGCACGCTGCTGCGGCCAGGGGAGGGAGGCGGGCGGGAGAGGGGCTTGGGGGACGTTAAAATGCAGCATCATCCTCCCACCCCGGCAAATGCCGT
>JANRGW010053467.1:0-13062 GCA_024733675.1 Psilopsiagon aymara | reverse complement strand
CCACAAGTTAAAAACACAGTGCTGCACCAACTACTAAGAAGGAGAAAAATGACTGCTACTGCTGAACCCATGACACTTATTAAGAGCAATTTTATGGAGACCTAAATGCATCAGAATAATCTCTGCCAGAGATGGCACAAAGAGAAGAAAGCCTGGAAGATCATCTAGGAAGTATTTTCTTGAGAATTTAGAGACCTTTTACTACTGATAACGGTTCTCTTGGGTGCCTTTGTACTGATCTGACACATTTGCCTGTTTACTCAATTAGCAAAGTAGCTGGACAGCTGTCCTTATGATACCACACAATTCTTCTCTCACCTGTGCTAGTCCTTGCTGGTTTTGTGTGGATGTCCAGAAATAGTATTTGTGTGAGTCAAAACAAGGATATTAAAGAGGTTGTTCCTCCAAGAACTACCAAGATTCCCTAGGGAAAGTAGTGTCTTCTGATATTTTGTTGTCTTTCCAGATTACAGATGTTTTCTTTAGAATAAGCCTCAGTGACATACATTTGGTGGTGAAATTGTATTGTTAGGGATTGAAGGATATTCCTTGCACCCTAGGCATGTGGCACTCTATTCCTGATATTCCTGATAAAATTTCTGGGAGTGGGTTCAAAGTGTTCCTTTCTCCACGAGAAATCATCTCCTGAAGAGAAAAAAAATAGTTCCCTGGGGGGAAGAAAAAAAAAAATCATTGCATTTATTTCCCGTTCAGTTTTACCACTGAAAACAGTATTGCAGGGGAGAAACAACCAACATTTGGATCCTAAACAGAAAGGTGGGTGAGTGTTTGTCTAAAGTATAAATTCATCTCAGTTTCAGCACACCATGAAGAGCTCTTTCTGTCAGATAGAAGACATTTCCTAGGCAGAGTACCAAGCAATTTAAAATTTCTATTCATTACACAGTTGCATGAAATGATGTTCCTTTTTCTAAAACTGTCATAAATGAAATCTACATAATCATCTAACTAATTTTCAATTTGTAATGTAAATTTTTTCAGAAACATCTGTTTTTAGAAAGTTGCTAATATCAGAAGTAAATAAACACTAATTTGTCCATGGTACTTTTTCTGTAACCTTTGAAATGGCTTATTGGATCAGTGGTAGCATTAGAACTTTGTGATTGTTTTTATTATCAAGAGGTTTTTTATAAGCATTATACAAGTAAAATAACTGTAATTAGTTCACTAGAGGCAGTCTATTCTACAAAGTCTGATGGCAAATATATTTCCCTTCAACATGCTTATTGCCCCATCTCAGATTTTTAAGCTGATCACTTCTGTCTCAAAATAAAGGAAATTCAATGAGCACAAATTAAAGCAAGAGTGGACGGTAGGGAGAGACATAATATTCTATGTTTAGATATCTGTTTTCTATTGTCCTTTCTGCTACTGTCTTTTTTTGTGGTGTTGCACATGCAGTTTTTCTCAGAAGTCCTTGGGAGGTTTAGAGGTTTGAGATTGCAGCAGGTTCTTCATCCCTTTCCTTCATCTTAAAAACTATAAAATTATATTAACCTTTGATTTTTATTTGCAATATTTTCTTTAAAGCTCCGCTAGGAGAGTGAACTCAATCAATGGTCTGAGTTTAGTCTGGCAATATGAAGAGCTACTGAAGTCCATTGTCATTATACTGAAAGGAATTCTATGCAGCTGTTTCAATATTAAATGTATTTTATGAATGTATACACATTATGCAAAGACCCTTTAAAAAAGCAGACGGTTCATTGTCTTTACAGATCATGCGATTTTCATTGTACAGCAGCAACTTTTGAAAACAGCATTATCCTTAACACATAATGCCTCTGCAGTCCAGAGCCATGATACATTAAAAATGGTCAATTAGAAATATGTGAACTTTTTGATTTTTTTTTTTAATTGTACAATGGCAGTGGCTATTCAAATATATTACACCATCTAGTCAGCATCTCTATTTCTGCCATCTTGCATTTACTTACACAATCAAGTGGAATTTTGATCCTACAAAAGTTCCTTTGACCACATTATATGCTGTAAGCCAATGCTATCACATGCATATGAGTGCCAAGATACAGATGCTTTTAGAAGTCATTTACCAAAATGTTAAGAAACCATTTTTTTATTTTAATTTGATTTTTTAAATGTAATTTAAAACCTGCACAATACACAGTATGATCTGCTGTAAACTGTGTCAAACTGGAATTCATCTGCTTTGTTTGAAAAAGGATGCAGAGTTTGGACTGTTATGGGTTTCTTATATTGTAACAACAAAGATCCTTGTTTTTTCATATTGCACAGTGTTCTTCTGTGACTGTGTAGCAGCTCCACTGTATTGCTGGCCACTTTATTGCTAGGAATTTATTTTCTCAATTTTTTTTCCTCCTTTTTTCCACTTTTTTTTTTTTTTTTCAATTTCCCAGCAAGCATTTTGTAGGGTATTCTAAATCCTGAAGCAAAACCAAATGAATTAAAGCAGTTAGAATTGCTATTTAAACTGGTATATGTGGTTTGTAATAAGATACCATCTATATAATCTATCATTTCGTAGAAAAAATAATTACATTTTTTGAAAGGTCTTCAATTCATATTAGATATTCATAAGCTGAAAAAACTCCTAAAAACTGGCAGTTCAGCATGTAAATCTCAATGTTATCCACATGTGAATTGCTGTAAAGTGATGAATAAATGTGATTGAAGCACTTGCTGTAGCAGCTGCATAAATCATCTGCTCTGTCTTGATTCTTGTTGCTTTATACATTTATCACAAAGAGAAGCAAGATTTTAATGTCATAGCAGAATCTGCAAACACTAGCAATTCCTTTATTTCCTGAGTCTTTCACACACAGTATGTCTGTGAATGTGAAGCTCACATCTGAGGATTATATATATATATTATATATATATATACTGGCTGTATACATGTAGTAAATCATTTCAGCCCTCTGAATATGAAAACTTCTTCAATTGTTAACCAGGGATTAAACAATTCCAGAAGTATGTGTTGCATCTCAGTCTTTCAACCAGAAGTTTCAAATACCAGTCTCATTATCAGCCAGACATCTTGCCCTCATTCTAGACAAGAATGAGGCAAAAGGGATCTTTTCTGACCTTGCCATTGCTATTACAGAGTAGTTAAGGTTGGAAAACATCTTTGGAGGGTTTCTAGTCTACCTTTTTTCTCAAAGAGGGCTTCACTGCCCTCATGGGAAAAATAAATAAAGAAAAGGGAAAAGAAGGAAAAAGAGAAAAAAGAAAAAGAAAATAATAAGAGAAAAAATAAAAAGGAAAGGGTAAAGGGGGAAGGGTAAAAGAAAAAGGAAAAGAAGAACAATGGAAGAGTCATTGCATGTATTCAGATTTTTTTGGTTTTGTCTCTTGACCTGTTATTGTGCATCTATGGGATCACACTGACCCTGCCTTTTCTCCTTTTACTTGAAGACAGCAATGCACTTTTCATTGAAATCTTCTTGTGTAAGACTGTAATAACCCAGCTCCCGTAGCATGTTCTTGGGTGCCTTGTGGTCCAGCCACAACCATTTCACTGGCCGTTGTGTGACGTGTTCCAGCACGTGTCTAGCTCATGTGGGAGAGCCACATGCTGAGTAAAGTCTCAAGTTTGTCTCTCAGCTGTTGACCAGGAGGGGAAGATCCCTTCCCAGACCTTCCAGCAGCACTCTAGCTCATGTTGCCTAGAATGTAGTGAGGACTTATTTGCTGCCCAGGGATACTGCTGTTTTATAGCCAACTTGGTGTTCCAGCGGCCCTGGGCACTTTTCTGCTACTCCTGTTTGAACTCTGCCTGTCCTGCTGAAGTGGTTTTTTTGCCTCAGGAGCTGTTTGCTGTTCCTTGTCAGCTACAGACTGACCTGCTGCTTCATCTGTCCCAGCGGCTTTCAGTTTTGATAGACTGCATAAGGTTCCAGCCTGCCCAGACCTTTCTGCATCGGCATGTGTTCAAAATCATTGCCCATTTCCCAGAGTCATACATGTAATTTGACAGACCTGACAAATGCTGGTGTAATACAGTAAGCTTGTATTTATTTTATGGATATTTCCTAAACTTGTCATTACCACAAAAAAGAAGGATAATGAAGGGTCAGACCTGAGACCTCTCAACCTTCTCCCACTGCTGGCAGAGAGCATGCTGTAAATCAACCACAGAATTGTAAACAATGTATTTTAGCAGAAATCTCTGTTCCATTACCTTATCTTAAATAAGACTTTTGCTCAAGGATAGATCACCTTGAAATAAGTATTAAAAACAAGTTTCTGATGCCATCAATGTGCTTAAGACTGTCTGAGGTAATGCTTCTGCTTTAGCCCTGCTGAAATTTGTGGGAAGATGTTTTCTATCTGTAAAGTCCCTTTGTTAGGGAAACAATAAGCTGTAGGGCATGTGGTACATGTGGTACAATGAGGTGCTGTGTTAAAAATACAGATATTATCGCCATATGAACTGATATATTTATATGAAATAATGCAGTTGCACTGAAATATTTATCTGGCTCAAATCACAGAAGTAGTACAGTTGCATCAGTGTGGTATTGAACCTGCGCTATTAGCCTTGTTTCTTTTTGGTGCCAGTTTCAGAAACCATGAAGATTGTTCAAGAGGTTTTACCTAATGACCTTTTCTTAATTGTACCATTAGGACTTTCTTTCCCCCCTTTTTTCTCCTATTTTATAGAAACAAATTGTAAGTTGCTTATAACCAAAGCTGCAACTTTTAAATGTTCTTGTAAATATGATCAGAATGGTTTGGGCTGGAAAGAAGCCTAAGATCATCTAGTTCCAAGCCCCTGGCATGGGCAGGGACACCTCCCACTAGACCAGGTTGCTCAAGGCCTCATCCATCCTGGCCTTGAATGCTTCCAGGGATGGAGCAGCCACAACTTCTCTGGGCAATTTTTTCCAGCATCTCATTGCCCTCACAGGTAAGAATTTCTTCCTATTATCTTCCCTCTTTCAGTTTAAAGTTGTTCCCCCTTTTCTTGTCACCACATGTCCTTGTAAAATGTCCCTCTTCAGATTTCATGTCCGTACTAGAAGGCTGATAAAAGGTCTCCCCTGAGCCTTCTCCAGGCTTCATTATCATTAACAAGTTTTAAATTAAATTTAATTTGGAAAATTAGTTCTACAAAGTGTCAACATAATTTTTATAGTTCTGGTCTCCCCAGTATAAGGACATGGAATTGTTGGAGCAAGTCCAGAGGAGGCCTATGAGGATGATCAGGGGGCTGGAGCGGCTTCCACATGAAGACAGGCTGGGAAAGTTGGGGCTGTTCAGCCTGGCAAAGAGCAGGCTGCATGAGACCTCATGGTAGCATTCCAGTGTCTGAAGGGGGCCTACAGAGATGACAGAGAGGGACACATTATGAGGGACTGTAGCCACAGGACAAGGGACAAAGGGTTTAAACTTACACAGGGTAAGTTCTGGTTAGATATTTATACTGCATTTACATAGTTAGATACTCATATCATTTTTTACTGCAAGGGTGATGAGGCATTTCAACAGGCTGCCCAAGGAAGTGGCAAATGCTCTACCTCTGACAGTGCTCAAGGACAGGCTGGACAGGGCTTGGGACAACATGATGTATTGTGAGGTGTCCGTGCTTGTGTCAGCAGGGTTCGAACTAGATGTCCTAAGGATCCTTTCTGATTCTATGATTCTGCGAATAGGAGCTGGCAAAATGTACCCTTTTTGGCTATAATGAGAACTAATATGCCCATTTCTCTTTCTGTGCTAGCAAGCATCCACTTTTATGCTAATCGTACATGACTGTAGTGGTTTGAGATAGAGGCTTTAGTACTATTGAGACAAGTGTTTGATATGATAAAAAATATTATGTGTGCGTATATATGTCCCTTGGCAGTGGCTGATGTAGCTTAAAAAATTCCTAGAAAGAAGAGCCTCGAGGTAACAACAAGAAAAAAAATCAAGTGTACCTCACAGAAAGAAATTTATGTCTAGCTTTTTAACTCAGTGGGTGGGTCATATAAAGAATTATAGATCTGAAATGAAGGCAAGCTGTTTATCTAGGCACTCAACATATCTGTTATTATAGAAAATTATCTCCATTGGACATCTTACCTTTTTACTGTAAAAAGGCATCACACACCTATTTTATGAACACCTAAGTCAATATCTCAAGGAATGCATAACCACATGCCTCTTAACTAAAAGAAATAATATTGAAAGAAATTAAAGAAAATGTCAGTCAGAAAGAGTACTTGGACATTCTCAATTGCTCTTGCACATAAGTACTGGGGCTCTGCAGAACCTCACTTTTGAGAAGATTTTAGGAATGTCTTGTAATCCCACTCTCTATTGTGCTGTTGTAATCATAATTATCAATAACATTGCTGCAACAGTTACATTAGGAGAGAAACAAAAAGCCAGTTAGTTAGTGAAATTAAAATTACAAATGTATTCCCAGCTCAAATTGATGTCCAATGACATTGGAGGAGAATGAAGTAAACCTGAATTAATGTGTAAAGTGAATGTATAGGAAATATATGAGTGATTATGATACAAATGAATTTTGAGAACAGATGCTGATCATCCCTGGAGAACCAAGTTTCACATAGTTGTGGGGCTGGTAACAAACTATCAAAAGGCATTTCTGCAATTCCGGTGAACATGTTTTTGTGTAAGTGTAAGATGTGTAATTGTGGTTAAGCTGAGAGCCATGAGCACATTATTTCCTAATTCGCCCTGCTTCATAGGCTAGGTTGGCCTAGGTTGGCCTAGTTCAGGAAAATCTAAGAGCCAAAGTGAATCAGTCAAAGGAACAGTTGGGAAATAAAAACCTAGGAAAGTCCATGATGAATCTCTGGTTGTTTGATTACTTAAAGAGACTGATAAAACTGAAAGCTGGGAAGAACTAATATTTTCACGGTATTCATTCCACGTCTTCAAACTCAGACTGATGTTTGACTGTAAGGAACTTGTTCTTTCTGTGCAAAAACTTACATAGACCTTCAGTAACTGATGGAATTTTATTTGACGCCCTCAAAATATCTGTAATTGAGTGAACACTAGTCATTTCCCTTTCAGAAGCTCAAAACTGCAAACAGTATGGGAAGTTGGTTGGAAGTTATTGGTAGAGTGGTTAACCTAAATATTCTGAGCCCTAGAAGTGATAATCACAAAACAATCTTTCTTTCCTGATGGCTCTAAACTACAAGGGGTTGTGTGATCTGGAGTAAGGATCTGAAGGATCAACATCTTGCCCGTAGCACACTGAGACAGAAGCATTCCTGCTGGGGCCTTCTCAGAAAAGCTTACTTCATGACAGACTTGAACTTTGGAATCTCTTTTCCACACAAGTGGCCTACTCAGTTTGCTCTTTTTGGAGTACTATGGTGTATAGAGTGCCTCTCTTTTTTGCCTTCCTTTGGGGACTATTGAAAAATACACTGGCTGAAGTTGGGTCTGATTACTGGCATTTTTGTTTTTATTCTGTCCTTCGTAGGCACAAGGTGAAAGCCTAGAGAACAAATTAAACGGCTTCAGATAAGCAGAACATGATAAACTTTGCAGAAGTGAAGAAGTTATGTTAAAACAGATGAAAATGCTGGTTATAAAGTTAGGAAAGACTCTCTTTAAAGTGTTCAGTTGTGAGCTGCAGGAGTACATGATTGAAAGTTTAACATTATCATTAGTTTCATTAATACATTTTAATTCCGGAATTGAGAAAAAATGTGTTTATTGAAATGCTTTCAACATTTATTCCTAAATGGCTTAGGTTGCCACAGTAATAACTTACACATCAAAAAACAAACAAAAAAAATCTTGTCTAACCACGTGGTGGTTCAGACTTGTCTTTTGTTTGGTGCTGCATTGGCTCTTCTCATTTGCTCATCCTGTAGTTTTTGTCAGTATATGTATTTTTCAATGCTATAGCTTACTGAACTCTTTTTTTACATTATCATCATTTTGTAGTTGCTATTTTTCTTGGGAAACTATCTCCCAAAAGAGAATAATAGTTGCTGGAAAATATTGTAGGTGTTCTGTTTAGTCTTACTTTCTGACTACAGCAAAGCCTCTTTTGTTCTCATTCTGTTGGCCAGAAAATCCCATTTTACTGATCAATCTCATTTTAATTTTTACAATCCCATTCTAACAAACTTTCAAGGTTTTGAAATGCTCTGGGTTTTTGCAGCAACAAGTAACTGGGAAGAAGGGAGAGGATAAGTATACTCGAATGATTTAATGAAACAAAATTCATCCAGTAGTCAGAATTTTTAATCCTTTCGGAAAGCTTATATGATTATATAATAGGTATAAGGATTCTGAGAGTTACAGCCTTTAACAAGGATCTAAAAATAACCATTGGACTACAAATTTTATTCCTGTTGTGAGATTTCATTTGCTACACCTTCTTGTTTGTTCACCTTGAAATAGAAAAATCTACTAGCGCCTAAGCAAGCATCATCACCTTTACTGCAATTCACTGATCTTTCATTTCACATTGTTTGTCATATATTTCCTTTGCTAATTGATTGGGTTTTAAAACATTATTTTAAAAAAGATTTCTTTAAAATACTCATTATAATGCCATCAAAAGCTTCTCAATGCTTTATTCAAAATCCTGGTTTATGTGTATTTTGCATAATGAGTTATCCAGCTCACAACCGGATTATTGCCTTGCAAAACAGCATGATAATACCTTTGTTGTTTCATTTGAGATGCACTAGAAGAGTTCTAATACCCCTCCTCATTTTCATGTTCTGTAGATAAAAAGTACGTTACCCACAAGTGGATTGTGTTAGCTCCTGAAGCTTATTTTTGTTTCACCTTGCTTCTGTAGATATTCTGAGGGGGGGGAGAGGAGGTGTGGTGGTGGGGTGTGGTATTGTTTTTCTTTTGGTTTGGGGTTTTTAAATATTTTTGTGCAAATATGAGTTTTAAGAATATTTTTCTTTCTGTTTTCAGGATTAAGATATTAGGTTATATGTGATTCCATTAATATTTATATCACAGCAGGTACAAAAATGCTGGCATTAAGTGCCTCTGATATAATATCCTGACAAGTCAAGTAAATATAAAATGTGTATTTTATTTTAAAAATGCAGTACATACAGCATAGTGCCAGGGGCTCTCAGGATCATAATGTTACTACCCCCCTATGACAACAGGAGGACATAAAGTAAAAGAAATATTGAGAGTTTTGGGCTGGCATCTGATCTTTTCAGCTATGAGAAGTCCCAGAATTAAACAGAAGAAAGAATTTAACCATGGCTGTACAGATTGCAAATTGCTAGTCTTTAGGGATGGCCTGAGCTATCTAGTCATATTAATAAATATATATAAATCTAAGACAAAGAATTGAAAAAAAAACAGCTGCGAGCAATTTGAAAATTAATCCTGCCTCTTTCTTTCTTTTATTAAAAAAAATAAAAATAAAAATCTAATGAAAGTTATGAAAATTTCATGATCCAGAAACACAATTTAGGATATTGGCTATGTAACATTCACAGCTTAAAATGTTTGATTGATTCATGCTATTTCTTGAAAAAATTCTACAACTAAAGCCAAAATGCATTTTCTTTTCATTTTTTTTAAATATTCCAGCTAAGATTAGACATTACTAGGCACAATTATACGATTCAAAATTTCAATTACATATAAAGGCACAGGCCACAGTCACAATTTTCTTTCACTTGAGTTTCTTATCTAAGTGAAAAGATTTGAGTATAATCCTACGACTTTGAATTTGATACAATTGACTATGTTTGCAAGAGAATGGATGCTAGGTCACCATCTCTTCCAAATTTCTCAATTAGGAAGTACATTTACAGCATTCATAGGGCAACACAAGGGAGAACATTCTTAATATAACTGTGAACTTTCAAGCTTTTTGGTAGGTTTTCACCAAATCTGTAACACTCTTTTGAGGTACTTTCACTGTCTATGAGTATTGGGAGCTTTCAAATAGGCAGATTATTGCTGACATGTATACACACTAATGAAATTTTACTAAATATAGAGCAAATCATAATGCTCTATGAATGTTTTTTCACAATATTTTTATCATTCACATGCATACAGAGAATTTTATGTATCCTATTAATTATGTTACATTAATTATAGTAGAGTGAATTTGTTTTATATAAAGAAACAATTTAAAAAAGTTTTCCTGTAATGTTTAATAAGACAAACAAGAGAATATTTGTGTTACAAACTGCATTGCTCAACTTCTATATTCCAGCTTTTCTACATATTAGAATAAGTTCTTTCTTTTGCAGGCATTTAAGACATTTTACTATGGCTCATTCAGAAACACTCATTAATAAGAGGTAAGTGGAGTTATATCAGGCTTTACAAACTAAAACCACACCTATAAAAGAGCCACAGATTTCAAGTGGACATCTCAAGTTAATTACAACTCAAGAGCTTGACCTGATTGTAACTGTTTGTAGTGTGGAATATTTATAAAAGAAATGATACAAGAGTCTTTTAAACTTACTTGCTGTCTGAATCAGGACACAGAAAGAGGAATACGAAATTGTTAATATTCATGAGCTTAAACTTGCTTTTACCACTTAAAAAAACCCAAACAATCAAGGAACTGTGAAGAGAGAGACAGCAATAGGTTTTATTTTCCTTCTCCTCCTGGAGTTCAGGCTAATATGACTGAGTAATAAGAAGACTTAAGCAACAGAGTTCAGGAGCTAGTATTTTGATTAGAGGCAATTTAAAGTGCAAAATACTTGCTGAATACATCAAGGAGTCAATTTTTACTGTCATTCTTCAGCTAAATTGGTGAACATTATTTGATCAGTTGCATAAGCAGCCAAATATTGGAAAACAATATTTTCTAATACATGATAAAATAATATAAAAACTGTTGTATTAACAACTACAATCAATATATAATTGAGACTACTTCTGAATACAACCTTGAAGTGATTGAATTGCACAATGTTTTGCTTTTTAATACCTTTTCTTTTTTCTGTAATTTACTCTTGAAATAAACAGTATACATCACTTGCTGCAATCTTGCTTCCAGTTACATTTTTCCAGTTTTAAGCCACTTGATAAATTTGAAAAATGTATGTCCTCTTCTGGGGTTTGAGTTGTTTATGCTGTTGTTGTCTTGTTTTGTTGCTTTCCTTTTTTTTTTTACTTTTTCTTTTTATCTTCTTCAATTGGATCTGAATCAGTTTGGCTAAACAGTATCTCAGAAAAACTACTGCACATCTTGCCAGCAACTGGAACTGAAGGTTCCTTTGTTTGCTGGGAGAGGAAGGCTTTACTCAAAGCTCAATGCAAAAAGAAGCCTGTCCTTACAGAATCCTCAACCACCCCACTTAAGAACCTTAATGAGTCCTGTGGAGTTTGGTCATTCACAGGTGTACTACAGTGTGCGTTGAATAAGAATGAAGCAGCAAGTGCAGTTAAACTGGTTTAAACATGAACAGCCACACAAACAAAACATAGAAAAGGCTTCAGATAAATAAATCCAAATCCATTCTGAGCAGTGTCCTGGGTTCAGCAGTAGCAGAGAACAACTGAGAAAGTACTGGTCCCAGTTACACTGTGTGGGCTATTGAATGTGTGATATCAGGCAGGAAGAAACTGCATAGCAGACAATGATTAAAAGTCATAGAAAAATTAGATACATTATGAACTGAGAATCTTCCATGATGAACATGGTCTGCATGAAAGAAGTGAATAGACTTTGCCAGCAATGGAACTGCACAATCAGGCTTATTCAGGACAGAGACATTTGCCATGTGTAGTATTAAAAATGGCTTCTGGAATACTAGTGTAGTTGAGCTCCAGCCCTCTGACAGGTTTTGCTAAATCATATGGTGTGTATGAATGCCCATGGATATCCAATGTGTGAATTGACCTATACACTAGAGTCATGCTTGGCCAACCTGATAGCATATTATTAAATTACTCATCTGGTAGGTGAGGGGACAGCAATGGATATTGTCTAGCGCGTCTTCAGTAAGGCTTTTGCCAAGGTCTCAAATAAGATTTGCTTCAGGAACCTGATGAAGTATGGGCTAGGTAACCATGCTTACTCAGCTAGCCAGGCACTTTTCAGTAGTATTCAGTGATAGGGCAGGATGCAAGGAGTACAGAGAGGCTGGAGAGTCTTTCCCTTTGGAAATACTCAAAAGCTGCCTGCACTCACTCCTGGCACAACCAGGCCCCAGACTGATACTGCTTGAGCAGACGGCTTGGAAACGACTCCGGAGGTCCCTTCTAAACTACATCATGAGGTGATTCATCTGAAGGTTTGAAAGAAGTGTTACAGAACTGATGAACTTCTTGTTTCTAATGAGCCATTTTACTGGGTAAATATCTTCTTATACCTGACAACAGACCAGAACAGTATAGCAGTAAAGGTCAGGCCTCCTTGGAAGGTTGCGTACTTCCAAGCTCTATTCCTAAAATACTATCACTTGCTAGCATAAAATAATCTAAAAGAATAAGAATAAGAATAATAAAACATCACTGAAAAGAATGAAAAAGCCGCAAAAAACAGCTTGTTAGAGAAAAAATGTGACGATTAGCATAAAAGTTGAAGATAGAGGACCAGAATTCAAAGAAGAATCCTTTGGAGATGTTCATATAAAACAGCTCCATAGTCTGATCACTATCTGCAATTGCAGCCTGTCTGGAAATACTTTTATAAGGCACCTTATTTTGGGAACAGAAAGACACTTCTTTTTATTGGGAAAGTGACAAGATACATTAAACAAGCTGGGCTGTAGACAGGTGTGACACAATGGGGGGTCATTAAATGCAGCAAACCCAGTATAGGATGCCTGACAGCCCTGAGAATACCTGCTGTCTTTTGGAGACAGATGAGAAGGAGATAGAGAAAACCCAAACGAGTTTCATTGTTTAACATTTGGTCTGCAGGATCAGATGACAGTGAAGTATCTATTAATGCTGGTCAGTACCTTTATGGGTATTTTTTTTGTCACTACTGCGGGAGGGAGGCGCTGGCATGAACGACTCGATACGAGTTATCAAGCAACGTCCAACTTTATTGTGCAAGCGCTCGGTTTATATACAGAATTATTGCCAGGTTGGCAGTTCTTAATTGGCTACCCAGTT
>JANRGW010053466.1:17782-74294 GCA_024733675.1 Psilopsiagon aymara | reverse complement strand
CCTGGGCAACCCATTCCAGTGCCTCACCACCCTTACAGTAAAGGATTTCTTCCTCATATCCAATCTAAACTTCCCCTCTTTAGGTTTGAACCCGTTACCCCTTTGTCCTATCACTGCATTCCTTAATGAAGAGTCCCTCCCCAGCATCCGTATAGGCCCCCTTCAGATACTTTTTGAGATGTTTTTGAGGGCAATGGAAAGAACTTCATATTTGAGAGAATGCTGCCAGGAAAGAGAAGTTGGACGAAGACTCTTGAAACTCTGGTTATAAAGCTGTTGCTGTACCCTCTAGGTGGCACTGCAAGAAAAAGAATATGTGCATTCACCGGCTGTTGAGCTGGTTGGGGGCTCTGGTGGTCCCAGTGCTGGGAGGAGCAGCAGGCAGATACTCTAGGAGAAAGGAGGGAAGTAATAAACTAATTCTGATGTGATAGAATTGACTGAACTTTGAAGTGCATTTTACATCAGTGTGAGGCAGTGATCACTTAGTAACAAACTGAGTTTGCTTTAGTGCCAAAAGTGTCATTGTGTACAAAAATTATGTATGAAGTTCTGTAAATAGTAATCACAAGGGAAGTGTTTTCTCTCTAAATATTTCAGTGCTTTATAAAGGTGTCTTACGGATCAGTTACACATTTATTCTCATCTAAAATTTGAATCTTAACATTCTTCAGTATTTTCTTAGTTTTGAATAGGAAAAATCTTTATCCCAGTTCACAGGCATTTCTCAACTTTTTGTTGTTGTCAAAGTGTATGGTGGCTTTTGGAAGGAGCGGGTTCTGTTTGATATAGTATATGTTTTTGAAAGTTTATCTTCAGAGCTGCTAGTAAGGAAGTCATCTCATGCCCTGACTTGTAAAACAAATCTTATCAAAGTAAAGAGAGAACTTTTTTTCTAAGCCTTTTTTTCCTAAAATGTTTTATTCAGGGTTAGGCAATGTACTGGTAAGAAATAAAAATCCTGATCTATGAAGTGTAAAACTTAACAACTAAAACCTTCCTTTCTTTTTCAGCAGCTCCATGAGACTGTGAAAAGAAAGCTTGATAGTGCTGCTTCCCCTCAGAATGGAGACCAGCAGAATGGCTATGGTGATGTATTTTCTGTGTCCAAGAAACTACGTCGTGATGATGGCCTTGGTGGAGTGGGTGGTTCTTCCAATGGAATGCCTCCTGTGTCTCCACTCCATCATCTTGACAAGAAATCTGGTGGTGGAGACACTTTGCAACTTAACGGAAAGCATCCCATGGGGTTAGATGGCATCAGCAAGAAGTGTCTTCCAGATTCCAGCCTACAGCTGAACGGAGGTGGTGATGCTGATGACTCATTTCCTCTGAGTCTGAACAAAGAGCTGAAGCAGGAGCCTGTAGATGATCTTCCATGTATGATTGCTGGGGCAGGAGGGTCTATATCTCAGAATAACTTGATGCCTGATCTCAATCTTAACGAGCAAGAATGGAAGGAACTTATTGAGGAGCTTAATAGGTCAGTGCCTGATGAAGACATGAAGGATCTCTTTAATGAAGATTTTGAAGAAAAAAAAGGTGCAGATTCTTCAAATTCAGCTGCACAGACTCCATTGCCACAAGATATTAACATAAAGACTGAGTTTTCCCCAGCACCCTTTGAACAAGAACAGATGGGGTCTCCCCAGGTTCGATCCACTTCTTCAGGTCCAGCATTTATTGGTGCTGCTTCTGTACCTGTAAGTGCCGCTTCTCCGGCAGTTGGTAGTTCTCAGGCTCTGTTTCAGCCTTCCAGTCAGTCAATGACTGAAAATCCTAATCAACCCATGATGCAGGCATCAAACCACTCTCAGAACGTCCAGAGGCCTCTCCCCAATGTGTTGTTACCTGGGAAGGGTGCAGGAAGTGCCAAAGAAATGTCTTCTGCTCATCAACTTCAGCAGATTGCTGCCAAGCAGAAGAGAGACCAGATGCTGCAGAACCAGCAACAAGCTTCACAAGTCCACCAAACAAATCAGATGTCCACGTGGCAACAGTCTGGGCCTTCCCATAGTCCACTGCCTGTCCCATATACCATGGAAAATCCCACCAGCCCATCAGTTTTCCAGCCTGACTTCAACAATCAGAAACTCATGATGCCTAATATGGGAAATAAAAGCTCACCTAGAGCTGGAGGCAATTACCATGTGAACATTTTGGGTCATCAGCAAAACAGCTTGAACCAGAACGCTGTGAATAGTCAAGGCTCTATGCTGGACTATGGGAACACCAAACCTCTTTCACATTACAAAGCAGAATGTGAACAGGGGGTGACAGTACCTGGTCAGAACAAGACACCGATGTTGGCATACATACAACAGCGCCAGCAGCCACCTCTGTCTCATGTGAGTGATGACCAAAATGGGATGATCCTGTTGAAACCCAAGCCTGGAAACATTGCCTACAGACTGCCGCACAGTCAGGTGAATGTTTTGGGGTTTGTTACCTTTGTTTAGGAGCAGATTTAAGGTCTTGCAAGAGCATGTTGGATAGGTAAGGCTGGAGTGCAGATTACTTGGTATTGTTTTGAAACAGTTACCCCATGATTTAAAACAAGAAAATTGCAATAATTACAGTAAGCTGAGACAAGAATCAAGAACTCAGTTTTGCACTGGGGACAGTTTTTAATAGTTCTAGGTCATGTTGTAATGTGTGATTTCCAGCTTAATATACTTTGTGGGTGACAAGTTATGTCACACTTCATAGAAGCTTCTACTTACAAAGATAAATAGATGCTTTGTAAACTTTTGCCTAAAATAACTCTCATAAGACTGTAGTGTTAAGCAGTGTTCTCAAAGAAGCTTTGATTTCTTTACCTTGGTTTTAGTCCCTAGTTGTGTCAGAGTTGGCTTACTATAAAAAGACATGCCTTCAGTTGCTGCTTTTTTGAAGAGGGACGGAAGTGGGGCTGCATTCTTGGTTTCTTGGGTGTTCCTTGGGGCTTTTCAAATCTAAGGATTTGTTACTGGTTAAGTCTCTGGGGATTGGGGAAGCAAAGAGTAGGAGAGGAATATACCTTTAAAAATGAATAATAGAAATATTTGTCTGCTTGAAGCAATATGCTTCAGTTTTTCCTGTAAAGGAAAATCACAGATGGTGCTTCTTTGCCTTCGATAGAACTGTTACTACAGATGTGTAGCAGGTGAAAATTAATGAAGTGAATGGAAGTACAGAGTTGGGATTCTGTAACATGTGCCTACAATGCACATACTTGAGGGCTTGGTGAGAAATAAAGTCTTTGTTATAAGGATTACAACTTCTCTATCAAAAGCTGTTGGATATCCACCTCTAGTTGTACATTCCCTCAACAAAACAAAGATGGTCTGAAGAAGATCTGATTAGCCTGTGATAAAGACCACACTGATGGGCAAATAACAATCTGAGATCACTGTGCGCTTCATAACGCACTAAAAGATTAATCTCTTCAGAGCTTCAGAAGTAACAATCTAGAAATGTTTTGATGGAAGAAGGGGAAGGATAAGGATGATTGTGAGTGTCACATCTCTCCCTCTCTGAAAACCATGAGAGTCACCCCGCATCTACACTGCCCTGCTGGTACTGAATTAACAGAAATAGTGATGAATGCTTCTGGAGAATTCCTCCACAACCTGCGCGTAGAACGACTTAGCACAGCATTACATCTGTTTGGCTCATGATTTCTAATGAAACTGCGGCCAACCAATTAGCTGAAGTCTAATCTTGAAAGTAGTATTTGTGTAATTGGAGATGAAGCTGAATTGTGCTTAGAAAGGAGAAAAATTGTCAAATTGTACAAAGATGACAGTAACAGATCTTGGATTATAATTGGTCCATGTTATTTTTGCTTATCCCAAGTTCCAATCTGCAGAAAAGCAGACATGTGAAAAATTAGTAACAGGCTTATCTGTGTAGAAGTATTTTTCTCTGTGGAATATGGTGATGGTTGGATGTTATTAAAATACATTAAGGCTCATTTTGATCAGTGATAGCCTTCTTCCCCTTCACCAGCAAATAGTAAATCCCAAAAAAATCAACTTTAGGAGGGGAGGCACAGACAGTTGCTGACTTAAATGTTGACAGAAGAGGCAGGATTTAAATGAATGTTTTGTATAATGTGAATTTAAAATGTAGTATTTGAAAAGCTGCTATCAAAATAAACTGAAGCTGGTGTGCTCTGTAACTCGTGCCGTTTCCTGGCGAAGCAGAAGCACGCAGAGCTATGCTCACCTGTTTGAGCTGGACTTTGGGAAGTACTTTGAGACTGAAATTAAAGCTTTATTCCTAAATACTGTGGAGCTTCTGAACTTAACTCTGAACTCTCATTTCTGTGTCTGGCATGTTAAAGGTGGGGTTTCAGCTGTCTTTAGTTAGCTGAAGTGGAAATTGTATCACCCTTTGCCTTTTCTATTTGATGTTTCACGGATGAAGAAGCTGTTGCGTAAAGATGGGAAAATATAAGGGACTGAGCTAATTTTTTATTAAATGGTGTAGAAGTATAAATAAGCAATAATGGGCAATTTCTGTTTTTCTGAGATGTATGAGTGCCCTTCCTATGTACACTTTATTTACAAGGTCTTTGTTATCATGGTCACCACCATGACAGTGCCTTTCCTCACCTGCGTAACTACATAGTTACTAAATTCAATTCTGGATGGCTCACCTCTTTCTGTAGCTCATGTCACTCTTTCTATGTTCTGCAGGATCAAAACCCTTCTCCTAATGTTCCTCGTGTGCCTGTTTCTGTCCCGGGCACTGGTGTGGGTGCCCAGGCTCCCAATGTCTCCATGGCAGGTAACCACAGCAACCCAACTTATCTCAGCAATCAGCAGCAAGCAGTAGTGATGAAGCAGCACCGAATGCTGATGGACCAGCAGAAGCAGAGAGAGCAACAACAAAAGCACTTGCTCATGGAGCAACAGAAGCAGCAATTCCTAATGGAGCAGAGACAGCAACATCTTCTGGCTGAGCAGGTGAGGGGAGCAACAGTCTGTTTTCCTTTGCACTGATTTGCTTTGGTGGATGAAACAGCAGTTGAGATTTTGTTGAACGCTTATCATGTTGCAAAATAGGGGGTGTAAACTGCAGGGCACTTTGGTGTCCTAAGTATAATTGCTATTTTATGTGTCTGTAATAACCCAAATAGGTAGCGCTTGCTTGCAAAGACTTATTTTTGCTGTTGGTTCAAGGCACTCTGGTAAATGATAAGAATAAAATAAGTAGAATTGAGTAGTGTGGAAATACAAGACAATACACAGGGAGAATGTATCATCCCAGCAGTGGTGTAATTTGTGAAAGAAGAAAGACAAATGCAGCCAGAGCAAAACCAAAAGATACACAGTTGAGATACTGTTGATGTGTTCTGTAGAGCTTTAAAAGTGGAAGTGATGAGCAAGAGATTCTGCAAGCTCATTGTACCTTCTGCCCGTTTTCCCTACGAGATCCACAGCAGTTCATGCTTCAGATTTGAAAACATCTTTGACTTGTTTATTTGAGGAAAATAATTGGACATCTGCATCCAACTTGAATCTTATCCTGCCAAAAGAATTTAGCACTGCTGTCTGTCAGACTGCAGAAAGCTGCCTTAGCCTCTCTCAGGGCAACAGGCTCCTTGCGTGAACATTTCTAAGCTTTAAACGTTTTGCAAGTCTTTCAGTTGGGAATCAGCCCAAAGGGCCTTGTTCCTGTCATCAGTGCTTTTCTGCACTTTTGAAAGTCCATGCAGGCATGTTCCAGGCACTGGCACAGTACGTACAGAGAAATGTCTGGTGTGGGGGAAGGGGAAAATGAATTTTCAAAGAAGGTTTGAGACCCAGGGAGAACCGTAACATTTGTTGCATCAGTGGAGCTGTGCCAAGCCCAAGCAAATGGCTTTTTTGATCACCTGGAGCCTTCTCTTAAAATTGAGGACTAGCTTGAAGTGATAAAAACACCCCTTAAGTGCTGGAGCCAGTGTAGATAATAATGTGGTTGGCAGTGTTTTAAAGAAAATTGTGTGAATGTTGGTAAAGGTACATTTTTGATTTTGGGGTAAAAACAATTTGGCTAAGGGAGTATCACAGTGGAAATACACTATCAAAGACTGAGGGACAAAAAATGGCCAGAGCCTCAGTAAAAGAATATTTTCTGTATGAGTTCTGTGATCTATAAACTTATATAAATGTAATACTTGTTAGTAATAATTCAGGTTTTGATGACTTACAGTTTTGGGCATATGATTGTTACTCTCTCAAAATGTTAACAAGCAGGTGCTCTTTGAAAGAAGGTAGGGAGAAAGGAAATACGGGCTGTTGGCATCCTGCTTGTACTTTTGCTTCACTGGTTACTGGCGATTTAGAGCTCTTAAAGCTGTGTCCCAGTAGATTTTCTTAGCTAAGTAATGGACCCAATGGCCATCAGACCTGTGAGCAGTGGGGAGGTATAGTCACAGGGGGGTAAGTAGCATATCTGAAACAGTGTTCAAATATATATATATATATATATATAATTTTTTCAAACCTGTTTTGCTTCTTCTTTACCCAGCACGCACTGTTGTAGTAAATATCAGTATTATGAAAATACTTTATTCCTGTCCTAGTTGTGGTAACTCTGACTTGTATAACTTACATCCTTGGACAGTGATACTAGGACTCTGATCCAAATAAGGAGCAGCTGTTTTAGAGCTGAAGAGACTTAAACTGAATTTGCCTCATTTCTTGGCCTTTTGCTGCCCAGTCAGGCTAGGTCTTGATAGTATTCTAATTTGATACTTATTTCTTTGGATATGCATGATACTGGATGTAGTTTTACAAAAGATCCTCGAATCATTTGGCATCTATTTTGCAGGAGAATTAACAATTTCAGGTAGTTCTTTGGCATTCCTTGCCACTCTGATGCTGTCTTTGCATTTGGTATCCTGCACTTTTTAGCAGTTTTACTATGTTTTCCTTTGGGTTTTTTTCTGAGCCAGGTTCTGCAGCTCTTGGTTTTCTCAGAGCTATGGCATCTCTTGGCTTCTGTGGTCAGCCTCTTTCAGGTTTGACTGGTCCTGCAGGCAGCAGGTCCTTTTGTTGAGCAGCCTGCCCTCTTCATTCCTCTGCGTGTCTCAACAGCTTCTTAGTTGTAGATGTTTCAGAAGGATGGTAGTAATGTCTGCCTATTTGTCACATTGCACTAGTCTCTTCTTTAAAGGCTTATTGCTTGTGTCTTTACACCAGTACTCTTGGAAGGGACTTTCTGTCCCCTTCTGTGCTCAGTGTAGTTTTTCAGATAGATAGTTGTCTGTTGTATCCCTTCTTAGTTATGCCTGAATTTCAGTGTGGTTGAGGATAGCTGTGGAAGAAGAGCCAGAAATACTTTGCCCGATACATTTTGTATTGTAAAAGCTGTCTTTTGGCTGCTTATGCTTTCAAGATCTCTGGGTGTACCATTAGTGCATGTACAAGGGCTCTTGATGTTCCCCTCAAGGCTTTGAATTTAATTTTCCCCAGAAATCTCCTAACAGAAAATCAGCTTGTTTTATTTTACAAATGGTTTTATCAAGTACAGGTTGAATGTGCTTTTAAAGAGGCGGGGCTATTTTGAACCATTGGTAGGGTTTCTTTCAGTTGTTTAGTGCATTAGGAAAATGGTTTTGAACAATGATTGCAAAACTTGTATCACTTCTGTTATAAACTTAGTGCTGCAGTTTTCCATAATCTTCTAGAAAAACCTCTGCTGTAGAAGAATTTAGGCGTGTATTTCCTTTCATTTTTTGAAAATAAGGGCTAGAAAATAGTTAAATGTTTAGTTATCACTTTTCTAATGATATTTTTAATGTCTCTTTGATTTCCAAAGAGCGGTCTAAAATAAACTGATCTGGGGTAAAGAGGTAAAAAGGATGTGTAAATTTCTTTTGTACACACTCTTCAGCTCTTTTTGTACCTGTTAGTGGCTTTACGAGTATGGCTAAAAATGCCTGTTGATTGTTACTGGTTAAAAGATTTTTCATCTCAGGTTTTTCTGTGTTTCAAAGGCTTCAGACATGTATTGCAGTAACTCCTGTAACGCATGCTCTTGTCTGAGTTCCTAGTCTTGTCACTCATCAGATGAAGTGAACTGTTTTTGAGCCTTGAGAACCAAGGTTTCAATTGACTAAGTCACTTAGAGAAGCTGCTTTAATTACCAGCTCCCCATGACAGCATGCAGATAGCTTGTTTTTATCCAAGACAGTCACCCTTGGGAAAAGCTTGACTTGTTTTCTAATTGCCTTGCATTGGACCTTTCTTAGGAGAAGCAGCGGCAGCAGCAGGAGCAGCAACTGCAGCGGCATCTGACTCGACCACCTCCCCAGTATCAGGATCAGCCACAGAATCCATACCAGCAACCGGTTGGACAGTTCACAGGTGAGTAAACATGGCAATGGAAATAATGGCATTAGAAATACGAGTAAAACCCAAGGTGTCTTCAGATTTCCTGGGCTGGATAGCTTTTAATTAATTTATTACAACACCTTCCCACGTCACTGTGGAGTTCTGTTGCGAAGTAACAGCTTCCCCTGTCCCAGATATCTGGAACAACTTAAGCTTCTGGTTCTTAACATTGCTTTGGAAGTGGGTAAAATTCTTAAGTACCCTCATTGTTCTGAAAGCCTTTTAACACCAGTATTTGAGTTTACAAGTTGTAAATTCTTCTGACTGTCATATATTAGGATTCTTTTTCTTTTTTCCCTGAAGCTTGTATCTATTGCAGGCCTTCATTAAAGAAAAATGAGGGATGTATTATTTCTCTCACCTTCTAGGATGAGTTTAACATTGTCTAATTTTTTTACCCCTCTTACCTTTAGAAGGGAATGCAACTTGAATTCCCTTCATTACATGTTAGTGTCCTGCATGGTTTTTTTTTGTAGGAGAAGCAGCTTGGTATGTCTTCAGTGTTAATGCTGACAAATAAAATACCATGTAATGCTTGAGCTGGAATAGCTTCATAAATGTAGAGAACAGTAAAAACTCATCTCCTTACCTGAAAAATCCTTATTGATGGCACACCAAGAAGCCACTTTTCTTTTTTCATAAACCTAGAGTACAAAAAAGTACTCATTCCCTATGTTTTGTTTCTTTACTCTCTATATTCCCACAGAAATAAATAGCAAAGGAAAAAGATGCAAATAGAAACCTGATACCCTCATTCTGACAGAGTTCTGACTATCCAGTGTCTATGCAGAGCTATGACTGGCTTTTGTTACTTAACTGAAACAACTCAGTACCAATACAAAAGGCTTGTGTGTTAGTCTCAGTAGCATCCTTCAGATACTGCGTGGAACTGTTTTGTTTCTCCTGCTGTTTTTCTACAGAAATGCAGTAGAAATAGAGTATGTTTTGCTGTAATGAACATCAGCATTATCAAATCTATTTTTCCCTTGTTATGATAATGATGACTACTTTTTTGCATCTTAAAACACACCTCTCCACTGTAGCTTTCTCATAAGGCTCTTCTCCCACCCATCCAACCCCCTCATAACATTGGTGGTTTTGTAGTATGCTTTGTTAACAATGAATTCAATAGAATTTGACTTGTATTTTAATGCACTTAAATAATTGTATTTGGATAAATAATAATAATGGAGAGGCAGTATTCCTCAGCTATCTTTAAATATGAAAAATATGTGCTGCTTTTTGGTTTGAAAGTAGAGAAAGTACTGGTGAAGGTAAATTTCGCTTGGTTGACTGTAAGAAGTGTATGGGGGATTATATGCATTACACTTCACTTTGCTTCTCTGTTCTTTTTTTTTGCCTAAGGTGGGGGCTGTTTTTTTATAGGGAAAAATGTTTTTACTGGTTTATGAGAGCAAAGAACTTTTTTTGCCTGTTTTTTTTTTTGCTGAGAAGACTTACTTTTTGCAAATCATCTTGCTTGGTTATCAGAAGTGCTGTTAACATAGGAAATATTTTGTTGTGGAAATCCAAATGATACTTGACCAAAAATTTCTAATAGTTATATGAAATAAAAGATATGCCTGGAATTGGGAAAACACGGGAGTAGAAACCCTACAGTTGTGCAATAAGAGGTAAACAGTGTGTGCACAGAATAACTGGCAATGTGCGCGCAGTAAGTGGTAGTTTTCAGCAGCCTTGCTTGCACTTCAAAGTCTGTGTGTTCCTTTGTTCACAAGGAAGCATCAGAGTCCTGCCTTTAAAGTCGATTTTTTTTTAAAATTGATGATGCTGGACTCTTAGAAGTGGTATTCAGGTTTTTTGGGACATTGGCGTATCTGTGTTTGTGATCAAGGTGGAGGTGCTAACTGGAGCAATAGTTGACACTCTTTAATTAAAGTACTGTCTGTGTATTGGTTGCATTGGTTGGCTTATACAAATGCAGCTGTACCTCTGTTCTGGATTATAGTGTCCACAAGCTTGGTTGAACCAAAGCATTTAATGTACAAAATATTACTTTGTATTTCAGGGTCATCTTCAGCCATGCCTGGGGTCAGTAATTTGGGACAGTCCAGCTCCAGTAGTCCACGGATGTTTCCTCAAACCCAGAACATGATTCAGATGGGACCTGGACACAGTTCTGTTCCTCCACTCCAGTCGGGCTCCAGTCAGCAGGATCGGGGTGTGACTCAGTATAGCAATATGCAAAACATTCAGCGAGGGGGATTATACAATTTGGCTTCTGGTATGACGCAGATGGTTCCACAGCATGCAACTCAAAGTGCCAATGGACAGCCACCAATGCAGAGACAAGGCAGCTTGGGCCAGGGTGCTGCTGTTCCTGCTGGGTATGGGCAAAATACCTTAGCAAACTCAAGTATTTCTCAGCAGCACAATAAAGGTGCTCTGAATCCAACCTTGTCTAAGCCACAGATGGCAAGAGTACCAGCGGCTATGGGGGCTCAAAATCCATCTTGGCAGCACCAAGGTATCCCTAATATTAACAACCAGACACAAGCAAACAGTGGCTTAGGACCGTTTACTGCCAACTCCTCTTTCCACATGCAGCAAACTCATCTAAAGATGGCCAACCAACAGTTTGCCCAAGGAATGCCTCAGGTAAGCCTAAGCACCAGCAGACCGATGACCTCTATGAATGCTGCCGTCGCTGGGCAGATGTTGTCGTCGTCTTTAGGTGGGCAGCAGCGGACAAACCCACCTACTCAACAGCAAGTACCCTCACAGCAAGTCTTGCCTGGCATCAACCAGACTGTTCCAGATCTGAATGCTTTCAACCAGAATCCAAATCAGCAAATGCCCAACAGAGGTAATCTGCACTGTAGTCAAGGGTACCCTGTGAGGACAACCAGTCAAGAGCTGCCTTTTGCCTACAGCGGTCAGTCAGGCAATAACGGACTTCAGAACTTAACTGGTGACACAGATCTGATAGACTCATTGCTGAAAAACAGGACTTCAGAGGAGTGGATGAATGATCTGGATGAGTTGTTAGGAACTCATTAAAATGGGGCTGAGGGTGAGGGTTCTACTTTTAATTATTTCATGAAATATAAACGACACTTGGACCAAAAATCCTGTGGCATTGAGGAGACTTGCAGGCATTAGAGGTAAATGGTTGGGAAAGGGACTGGAGCTGCTTCTCAATGAGTGTTGATAGGTGGTGATGGCACACCAAGCAGGGCTGCAGGAGTAGTTTGCTTTGTCTTGATGTCTCTAAGGAGTCGCACACTTGAACAGGTCAAAAAATCCTGTGCGTGTCCTCGCCAGCCTTTCAGAAATCTCACTTGCAGTGTTCTAAAATGAAAGTTTTTTAATTATTTAAAAATAAAAACAAAATTCCGCAAGAAATAGTGCAGAAAGAAAGCAAATAGTTGCACAAATTGTGTTTAGGACTTAGTCTCCTGCAGCTAGTACTTGCAATAATTATTTGTTCATAGCTTGACATGTTATTGTAGTACTGTCCGTCAGACTTCTGACTTTTTAATGGAGAAGAGGCTGTATGCACCTGAGTATGCTTGCAAAATGTTTTGAGTTGTTTCTTTTCCCCATTGCTGAAGCATGTGCCTGTACTCTCAGTAAGCAAGTGATATTTCACAGTAAATATTGCTAGATGCTGGTAATAGATGAAAGAAAGTATTAAACCCTGGCCAGTTAGTCTATGTAGTCATCTTAATAGATTGTAGTCTTTTCAGCTGCAGTTTGCACTCTGTTGTAGAGAGGCACAGTTCTTGGCTTATACCTTGCTGTGTTTAAAGGGGGAATTTCTTACGGGAGAACTTTTAAACTATAGTAGGTTTAACATGAATTGTAAAGCCATTTTCTTTGCACCTGTTTCTTCATAACTTATTTCCAAAGGTAGATGTATTTAAATGAAGGCTTTGCTTCATGACAGCTCATCTAGTTTTCTTTGTTGTAAAAAATAAAACTAACTTTTGAGATCAGTTCATTCCCCAAGGTTAGCAATGAGCACAAGACTTCGTCGCTTCAGGACAAAACTGAGGAAAAAGGAATTTGGCTGCGAGGTGGGAAGTCCTTATCAGCAATAATAGCACAGGCAGCCTGGGAGGATACTTGTGTCAGGGTTGCTCCAATATGGAAGTCTCCCCCTTTAAATACCTTTTTGTTTTTTTAATGACTGGGTTACGAGTTTGATAATCTTTCTATAGACTGGTGGATTTACTTCTTTAGTATTCCTTGAAGCTGGTTCTTCAGCTCAGCCTGGGGAGACCTCTTATCCATAAGTTGGGGTCAGTCCCAGAAAGGACAGAAACCATAGTGGGAACAGTCAGCGTTCCAAAGTCCTTACTTTCTACCAAAAATATCCCTTATCCACCAACAAACCAACTTGCCTTAACCTTTATTTTAAAATGAAAATAAAGTTGAAAGCTTTTGTTTTAAATGCACAAATACCTCTTCCCTTTCAAAATCCACTGTTTTGGAAAACTCCTTTAAACTTTCTAACCAAACCCAGCATTGTGATTTAAAAGCAATTTCCTTCAACACAGACTGGCTTCTTCAGGAGTTTTCTGCACTGCAGAGATGTGTGTGAGAGGGTTTTTTCCAGAGTGGGTGAAGGGAAGTGAAAGATAACATTGATTTCAAAGAAGGAAAATATTTTACTGTATCTGCAGCTCCTTTTGAGACAATTTGCACTTTTTAAAACTGCTTTTTTTAACACTAATACTTTAACCCTTTCCAAATATGCATGGAACATGGTTTGTCCAGCACACTTATCTAGTGTGGATGATTTACGCTCTGTTGAACAGATTTGATGTTGTATCATGTTGAACTGTGGGTGAAAGATGTGCATTGATCAGTGGGTCCCACCGTTGAATAGTGGGTGAAACTTCACTGAATCAGACTTAATCCCTCATAGAGCTTTTGATAACGTTAAGATTGTCTTTGGATGGGAAGACGAAGGTGTTAGTTGATGACACTTCTGGTATCTTCTAGAATAGGTAGTTGAGATGCAAATAACTGATGCTAACTTTTCTTATACTGGCAATGTAAGAAAAGAGCTAGTGAGTTTGGTTTACTGTTTCAGTTAAACCAAAACCTGGTCCAAGGTAAGTGTCATTAGAAGAGTATAGATATAAACTAGCAATGGCAGGGGAAGGAGTGTTTGCTGTATTTCTATTTCTAAGGGTTAACTTTGCACCAGTGTGCCTTCCCTTCCTGTTGGGGGTGCTTGGGACCTCAGAATTTCAAGTGACATCCTTCAGTGTCACTATTTTTTTTCTCCCCCTTACAAACACTTGAGAGAAATTACAGGGTAGTAGGATTCAGCTCTTCTTTCTTCCCTGTTCAGGCTGTGGTGAAATCTGCTATGTTTTCCAGTAGATTTTGCACACAGGCTTTGCTCTGAGTCAGTCAAAATACAATCCATCCAGTTGTGATTTTCTTAATTGGAGGAAAAGAGCATCTGCTGTTTGTGTTATTACTACCAAAAAAAGCAATCCAGCTAAATGTCCAGGAAAATGCAGATGTGCTCTTTCCTCCACTGTTTCTGGAAGCTAAGGTGGATATTGCCCTGCTTGACTACAGGGTTTGTTCAGGAAGGTGTCTAGGTTCAATGACAGGGCCTTTTCATGGTACTGTTGAAGTAAAACTAAGTGTAATTCTAGGCAAACTGGCTTACAATGCCCATTGGTCTTCATACGTGAACAGGATCCAAACAGCATTTAACCTGCTAGGAAAAGCAGCCATCCCTTCTGGTTTTGGTCCCTGTCCACATAACGTGATCAGACTGTTGGAAAGACGGTGTCACTGTAACAAAGTGGAAACAGTTCAATGGAAATGAACATGTGGTTTAGATGTACATAGGTGCATAGGTAGGGCTGGGCTTTGCCTTTGTGCCCTTGAACATGTAACTGTCTATATATGCACTTGGGCTTTCCATTTGCTGCAGCTTCAGAGCAATAAAACGTTATCTCCCCTGAACTGTACCTAGCCAGCCGCCCATGGCTTTATTTATGAACTGCGGTTTTGGCTGGGTAGGAAAGGTGAGAGTGTCACTGTGCAACATCCACTGCCTTCCAAAAACCACGATTCAATTGAAAAGGGTGCTCAAAATTTTGTTATACACATTTCCTTTGTGTAAATAAATGTTTACAATTTTATATTAAAGATTTGAATAAGAGTTAGATCTTCTGACTGTATATTTTTTACTTTTTATAGATTTTAAAACTATAATTCTTTATATATGTGTTTGGGGGGGTATTATGGTAAGTTTTATGCTTGTAAATGGAGAACAGTTGAATTTGATGCTAACCTTTATGAATTTTTGTCATTGAAATGTATAAAGAGTCCATTAATCCCCTTATTCTTTTACTACAATTACTGGTGCACACCGAAAAGAAATCCTTCACTTCTGTTTTATCATTATAAAATAAATATTTTGCTAGTGTATTAAACATACATGGTGTGACTTCATACATTTGTGTGAGCTGGGCACATTTCAGCATTGCTGTTCCTAGTGAGATGGTTACCTGCATCTTAACACCCAGTTTTAGTCAGCCTGTTCTGCTGTGTCCTATCAATTCTTACGGTGTTAGAAAGTCCATTTAAACGGGTCACAACTGGATAATGAGGCCCTGGAAAACTTTAGTTTGAAAGCAGGGCTTGATGCTGCACCCGCTGCTTCTGGACTGTTGGGTTTTTAGTGCAGCTGCAGGCCTTAAGCTAGGAGGTGGGACTGCAGGGGGGTTTGCTGATGATAAAGATGTTGATGACCACTGAGACCTCACAATGCAGAA
Source organism: Psilopsiagon aymara (assembly GCA_024733675.1). NCBI lineage: Eukaryota > Metazoa > Chordata > Aves > Psittaciformes > Psittacidae > Psilopsiagon > Psilopsiagon aymara. The sequence continues at coordinate 59,152 of JANRGW010053466.1, read as the reverse complement.
TTGTAGCGTTCCAAAAATATGTTCCGATTCCCTCAAAATTAACAAGCCTTAGCAGATCAACCTGATTTCCTTGAGACTGGTAAAGGGACAACAAGGATGATGTGTGTTTGCCGCACACACAGAAAACCCCACCAAACTGATAAAAGAGGAACATTTACTGCAAGCATGAGATCAGTGTTTATGAGCAGGGAACAAAATACTGACTTAAAGCTGGTGACGTCCCCAAGCCGCTGCATAGAGCTGGTGGGTTGAAGGGACTGTGGCAAATAATGGCAAATAGGTCTTTGAGATGCTGCTGGATCGTTGGCCCTCTTCAGATGGTTACTTTTACCTATATGTTTGTGAGAAGTAAAGCAAGGAGCTGTGGTCCCGTCAGGGCTCAGAGGAGCCTGGCTTTGGTGGCGTGTGTTTGAATGCTGTGATTAACAAGTTATTCCTTGGCAAATTACACTGAATTGGACATTTCAAAGCAGTTCTTGTAGTGAATCATACCACCTGCAGCAGACTTAAGAATTCAGTTCCTTGTATGTAGTGTTTCCTGTTGGTCAAGTGCACCTTTTAATGGATGACATCTAGTCATAAGTTCTAAACTAACCTCTCCGATCTCTCTAACCACAGATTTAGCAGTAGTGATAAAGCAGAATTTGCAAAGTGTGGCACATGCTTTTCTTGTAAAGGCTGTATTTGGTTTATATGTTACTATGATTTCAAGCATTCCCCTAGGGAATAAGAAGTTTAATCAGCTTCAAGCAGTGAAGAATCATTCTCCAAGCATTGGAGCTGGTGTTTTCCCGTCAGATTTCCTCACAAAGTGCACCCTGACTTTCTGTTTTCAGTATATTCATACTCTGCAAGTTGTGAGCTGTGTTTTGGGGCAGGAGGGGACCTGTAATTTCAGGAGCTTATAAAGAATAATAATTAGCAGTACCAGGACAAGCTGCTTCTAGTTTGTGGGCAACTGTGAAGTTTATATACTTTATAGCTTTTGGTTTATTGTCCCCTTAAAGCTGCTGCCTTGTATTTAATGTTGATTGAAACTGTCCCCTATTGGAGTTTTGTGTATGTTTTTCCAAAGATTTTAAGGAGTCTCAGCTCAGGAACAGATTTATTTATACAGTGCCTGAGGCAAATGTAAATCTGCAATGGAAATGCTTTGTAAAGCCTGGATTGTCTGCTGAAATGGTGTGAGCACAAGTAGATTGCTGGTGGTATTTCCCCTCTGACTTTCATCCCCAGGTAAAATCTTCGGTCACCAATAGTTTCTGTTAAGGTTAACTGCTGTATTTCAGCCTGGGTCTGTCAGCAGCTTGGAGGATCTAAAGTCCCATCATGAGTGTTTTGCGGAGAAAGGGAGCACTTTGCTATTTACATGCATGGGGTTTTTTTACAGAGAGTGTACAGTTGTCTCTTGGAGTCAGGTTTTCAACATCATCACTGAGGTGATGAAAAGCCAAACCAGGAGAACAGGCTTGCTGCATCCCACAGGAGAAACCAGAGGCTTGGTCACTACTTGCCTGCATTGTGCACGAATTCTGTACTGAGGTTTTGGGTGGGACTATGCACAGAGAAATGCAATGGCTCAACCATGTCCTGTGCCCTCTCTTCACCAAAACTAAGGGAAATGTTAGTTTTTAATGACTGATGCCTTTCTTCTCCTTCTGGCTTTAAAACTTCAAAGTCAGAATAGCTTTACCCATATACAGTTGCTCCAAAACAGGATAACTTCTTGAACTGATGCGTATTTTGCCTTTGTGGAGAGGGGAGAAAAGTTACTCATGGCTAAAATATTGCTGGGTTTCAGATTTTGCATTTTGCAGTTCCAATGTCAGGGCAATGTTCCTGAGAGTCCACGTGTTTCTGCGTCCTCTCCTGCCTTCCGTTTGGAGCGGAGAAGTTTTAGTTTGTATGCTAGCCAGGAAAAGGTTTGTATGGCAGAATTGTAACAACAGCAGAAAACTACAGGAGGTGGCAGGGTGCTGGAAAAGAACCATACTTTTATTTGGTAAACTTACAGTATTAATAGGATAAAACATGTGAATGCTCTTAAAAAGTCAGAATCCAGTAACAGAATTAAGCTGCTTCAGCTGGAGTCTGGAAAAACCTTCCATGTGATGAACTCCATTACTTGGAATAAGAGCAGAAAGTCAAGCCATGAATTTGTAAATGCTTGTTAATAATTTTTACAACCTCACACATAATTTAGATGCTTTAAAGCTGATGAAAACTAGCAGCAAAAGAGCTGAAAAATACCTGTTATCTTTCCATTGCCAGCACTATAGAACTCAATCAGGGCACAAAGTCTCTAAATACAACTGGAAGGATTTCTCAGCTTGTGCATGCAGAACTTCTTCCGTTCTGTGGTTCAGCAAAAGGCACTGGTCTGAAATCACCATTTCCTGTTGTCTGCTTTGGGAAACTGTGTGGTGTGGAGAGAGTTAAGGCATTGAGATGGAAACCCGCGCTGCTGCAGAGAACACCATAGCCCCAGTGCTGTCCTGCAGAGAGGGCTGGGGAGCAGCTTGACCCATCACATCTGCCTGGGGTTGTGGTCACCATCAGCAAGATGAGGCATCAGATGGACTTGCTGGCCGCCGTCACAGTTTTAGGAGTCCTGGAGCAAGGTAAATGTCCTTTCTATAATGCTAGGTACTGTTAAGCTAATTGCATTAAGCTTTGTGGAATGTGGTTCCTGTGTTTTGCTTGGAGTCACTGTGGAGTAAAAGCTGGTATAAAGATGCAAATGTTTGGGTGTTCATGGCAGAAGTGGATGCCTGTTACTCGATAGGGACTGAAATGATCCACAAACTTCAAAGGCAGCATTCTAGAAAGAAGTGAGATTTAAGTTTTACTTGTAAAACAATTTCAACAGTAGAATGTGTTCAAAGCATTTTCTGTGATTGAATTTTAGCAGGTAATTTGTAGCTTAAGAATGGTTGGAGGTGGCTAAAAGGCAGGTTAGTAAATATGCTGATGAAGAGGTCACTGTACAAACATATTGTATGCCTATAGAAAAGTGTATGTATTTCTCTGTGAGCAATGCTATTATGTGTTTGTAGAGCTCAGCTGCACAGAGCAGATGACAGGGTGAGTTGACAGCACACAGTAATTTGGAACATAATGCAAAACCCCTTCTGGTCAGAATCAGACATACACGTCTTCAGAGAAAGTCTGTAACTTCTTGTAATTACCATAGGTGGGTTTGGTTTAGACCACTTAGAAGCAGTACCCAAGCTTTGTCTGCCCCTTGTGTGTAATTGTAGGTCCCTTGGGCAAAGGCCTCTCCACCCTGGGCTTGAGGTCGGTGATGGAGGGGACTTTCCTTCTGCTTGGGGTGGGTCAGAGTCCCCATTTCACTAAAATCTTCCCATTTCAACAAGGAACAGTTGGTTTGTGGGGTTTTTAATTGCTGAATTAATTTGCTATAGAGCTATCACACCTCTGCTTACAAACGGATGTGAATCTGAGCAGCCTGAGGTATTTTTAGCCATCAGATGATCCATCTCTTAATATAAGTATTATTTAAAACATAGGCTCCTTGAAGAAGAGAGCTTCAGATTTCTGAGTGATCCGTAATTTCCCCTCAGTTTACAGGGAAATATCTGCCACTAGAAATGGAAGACACTTTTGTCCTATGAATTTTGTTTGTTACCAAGTGGGGATGGAGGGAGTGTTCAGTGTGCAAAAAGAGGACAGGAAGAGAACTTGAAATTGAGTTACGGAAATGCTGCTTAGCCCTTTCCACTGAGAAACCCTCAGTAACAAATCCCTGGGTAGCAGTTTTGTCTCAAATACATTCATTTTATGAGAGCTTCAGGTGGTTTTTTACAGGTTGCAGGCTTAGGCATTTAACGTTCATGCTATGCAAACCACGCGTAAGTGTGAAGCCAGCAGATAAATCACAAGCACTGGTACCCTCTTATCTATGTTAAATTGGGTAAAGTAGCCTCATTTTAATGGTCTCTGCATGGGAAGTGAATAAGTTACAAAATACTGTGTTTCCTTTCCCTCTCACTAGTATGAACTATGTGTGCCAATGTCACCTTGAGTCAGAGCTGTGCAGTGGCTTTTCTTGTGTATTTTGACAGGATGCTCTGTACCTGAGTACAGATCTGAGGCTCATTCTGAGAAGGCAGAGCACTGAAACGTGACGTGTGCTGTATGTACAGATCCTATGATTCTATGAAGAAGAGGGCAGAGAAGAGATTCAGAACAGCCCTGCAGAGAAGGACTTGGGGGTGTTGGTTGATGGAAAAATGAACATGAGCCGGCTGCAGTGTGCGCTCGCAGCCCAGAAACCAACTGTATCCTGGGCTGCATCAAAAGGAGCACGACCATCAGGTCGAGGGAGGTGATCCTGCCCCTCTACTCTGCTTTGTGAGACCTCACTTGGAGTATTGTGTGCAGTTCTGGTGTCCTCAACACAAAAAGGACATGGAGCTGTTGGAACAAGTCCAGAGGAGGGTCACGAGGAGGATCATGGGTCTGGAGCACCTCCCGTATGAAGATAGGATGAGAAAGTTGGGGTTGTTCAGCCTGGAGATGAGAAGGCTGCGTGGAGACCTCATATCAGCCTTCCAATATCTGAAAGGGGGCCTACAGGGATGCTGGGGAGGGACTCTTCATGAAGGACTGTAGTGATAAGACAAGGGGTAATGGGTTTAAACTTAAACAGGGGAAGTTTAGATTGGATATGAGGAAGAAATTCTTTACTGTTCAGGTGGTGATGCTCTGGAATGGGTTGCCCAGCGAAGCTGTGAATGCTTCATCACTGGCGGTGTTTAAGGCTGTGCTGGACATAGCCTTGGGTGATATGGTTTAGTGGGAAGTGTCCCTGCCCATGGCAGGGGGTTTGGAGCTAGATGATATTGAGGTCCTTTCCAACCCTAACTATTCTATGATTCTATGATTCTATGTATTCTCTGTAGTTTGAAGTATGAGTGTAGGAGCATAGGAGAGACTGTACAAAATGCCAAATATTTCAAATGAATGTCACAAATTAATTTCCCTGAGTTCATTAATTTAAATGTGTCCATTGAACCTATCTTTGGCAAAGTTACCACACCCCTGTGTGCAAAAGAAGCCTTTATTTTACAAATAATGTACCCTGCTTCACCCAGGCACTGGAATAGCATTGCTGAAGACTTCACATTTTCTAAAAAGAGCAAAAAGCACCAATAATATTCTCAGTTGGCAGCACTTTGAACTGTAGTGAAATTGGATGATTAAAAGTAACGGGGTAGAAATGTCATTATTTTCTTTATGAAAGAATATCTCTTAATCAAAACTGAGCATTTAAATGGCAAAATCTTACATCCCAAGTCTTTCTCTATGTACACAATATGGCCAAGATGATTCACATTTGAGCTTGGCTACTTTAATGTGTTTAGAATCAGATTTCAGTTTTGTGAAAATCAAAATAGCACCCTATGCATAAGGTCCATAGAGTTTGAACCCTATGCACACTCAGTACAGGCGCCAAACATTCTGTTTTTTCTTGTCCAAGTTGTATTTGACTGAATTATGTTATGTTATTTTATCATATGCAGTAGTTTTTTACAATGTATATCTGGAAAAGTTATCCATAAAATTGAAGGCTGTAAACATTATAATACAATAATTCAGTTTTGGTTGGGACTAGATGATCTTAAGGTCCTTTCCAACCCTAACTATTCTATGATTCTGTGATTGTATTTGGGCATTTGTTCTATTTAAGTGGACTGCTTTTTACAATATGATCCATTCAATTGCATGCTTTTCCTACTCATTGGAAAAACCTCAGTAACACAGTAGCTTTGTGCTCAGAGCACTGTAACTTAATTTTATCTTCTTGTTTCCTACAGAAAAAAAAAAATCCGTAGAATCAAATGTATTTGTGACTATTTTTACTGTCAGAACACAGTGAGGCTAGAGGGCAAACAAGCACCTCATTTCATTCCAATGTCTTGTAGGGTGCTCTCATATAACAGGCAAAATATACAAAAATATTTAAGCAGTTATTCTATGGTTTATTTTCAGGCCATTGTTCATCTTCACTGTAAATAGACAGAGAAAACTCCAGGAAAACTGCCTGGAGAAGCAGTTTGTCTGTAGTCCTCCTAATTCCTTCAAACTCTTCCTCGGCATTTGCTGCTTTATTATTTAATGCTTTTTTTCCACCCTTGCAATTTCTGTAAAGTAAGTTAGAGTGGTTCGTTTCTATACCCAAGGTTGGACATTTTAATATTGCGAGATGGCAAGGCCCAAGTGGTGTCAGCCACTTTTGATGATTAGGTGCCATGATGCTGCAGAAGCAGAGACTTTAAGGTAAATGCCTGCTCTTCCTGATGCGGAAGATCCTGCTGCTGAAAGAAAAGCATTTGGAAATGCCCATTAAGAGTGAAAAGGTTATGAGCAGTTGGTGATTTGTTCTGTGAATGAGCTGCAGGTAATGTTGCATATAAGCGGAAAGAATGTGCAGCTTAACTTTAGCTTTCAGCTTGAACCACAGGTTCACTCAAAAAAGAAGTGAAGGAGGGACGAGTTGAAAAGCAGATTTTGTGCCATTGCAGCACCTCAGATTGGTAGACATAACTGGAAAATTGTTGTCCTAGGCAAGTGTTAAGCATGGAAAGTGTAGAAGAAGATTTATGCTCTAATTAGGAAATACAATACAATTGCAGTTGTCATTGTGCACTTCCTAAAAAAATAAGAGCTGCTACTGCTTATGAAATCTGTCAATATTATGTTAAACTAGAGCAAAGAGAGAAGTAAAAAAAACATATAAAGTTAAATGTGCTTGCATTTTTGTATTATGGTATTATTTTCCTATGATCTTATTTTGTTATGGAATAGATACTGTGACTGGCAAATAATCCTGATTTCATTTTAAAGAACTAAACTAATTACTAAAGAACCTCTGTTAGATTACATTATAGGATGGACAAATAAAGGTATGTTAAAATTCTAGGACAGCATTTGTATAGGATCAGAGTATTATCTATTAAACTGCACAATTATTAGCTTGTTTAATTTCAACCATTAGTTATCTTATTAGTTATCACTCATGAGGACTCACTTGGAGTATTGTGTGCAGTTTTGGTGTCCTCAACACAAAAAGGACATGCAACTGTTGGAACAAGTCCAGAGGAGGGCCACGAGGATGATCAGGGGACTGGAGCACTTCCCATATGAAGATAGGCTGAGAAAGTTGGGGCTGTTCAGCCTGGAGAAGAGAAGGCTGCATGGAGGCCTCATATCAGCCTTCCAATATCTGAAAGGGGGCCTACAGGGATGCTGGGGAGGGACACTTCATTAGGGACTGTAGTGACAGGACAAGGGGTAACAGGTTCAAACTTAAACAGGGGAAGTTTAGATATAAGGAGGAAGTTCTTTAATGTTAGGGTGGTGAGGCACTGGAATGGGTTGCCCAAGAAAGTCGTGAATGCTCCATTGCTGGCGGCGTTCAAGGCCGGGTTGGACAGAGCCTTGGGTAGCATGGTTTATTGTGAGGTGTCCCTGGCCATGGCAGGGGGGTTGGAACTAGATGATCTTGAGGTCCTTTCCAACCCTAACTGTTCTATGATTCTATTATTCTATGATGATATTGATTCTTATTTTCCATCAGTGATGCTATCATTACCACTACACTTTGCACAGTGCACTAAACCAATGCCTTGTAATTGCTGAAAGTCAACTGAAGAGACTCCATTTTTAAATAATTACCCAGGACTCTCTTCAAAACAGGGAATATACCTGCCATCCCTTCACATCTTGAAGACTTTTCAAATTGGATGTAGGCACAATCTGTTTCCTGATTCTGCACATCTGTGTTGTTACTGGTGTGTGACTATCCCTGAAAGGATCACTGTATGACTCCAAGAGTTCATCCACATCACACAATTCACTAGGCTGGGACCTTGGTAATTGCCATTAGTACCAGTATAATGAGGTATAATCTTTGACTGTGTTTGATACAACTGAAATTAAAACTGTGATAACTGATGTCCTCTAGGAATTTAGTAGGGAAGGCATATTCATCCATACAGCAAGCATGAAATTAAACAAGAAATGTGTTTTGGTTTTTATTGTGGTGTTTTTATCATTATAACTGTAGATGAATCTAGCCATGGCAGTAAAGGTGACAGTAGACTAATGCCATGCACCCTGAACTTGTGCTGTAAATTACTGACACCACAGCATGAGCAGCAGAACAGAGGATATTCAGCACAACTCTAGTACTCTGACAGCACCATTTCTGAAGCTGTCTTTTGTGGGTTGATTGACTCTGAGCTGTGATGGCTGAGGAGAGGGCAGATTGTGTTTTCGGACATACCTTCTATCTTCATTATGATTTTCATCACACAATCAATTAGGACAGTTGAAGGTGGCTTAAAACTGCTGCCTAATATAAGGAAGCCATAACTTCCAAAGCAGGCGATTCAGATTCAAAAGCAATCTTGAGCTCCTTTGTCCAGCTCTAGCTAAACTGGATGAAAGAACAATCATCTGGATTCTCACTCCTGTGAGCTGAGGCCTCTTGGAAACCTCTAGCCACCTTATGAAATTCTCGGCAGCCCAAACAGTGGTGATAAACTTCAGTGAAAACGTATCTGTTACTTACTGGCGTTTAAAACAGCTAGGGAGCATTATTTGGCAGTAAATGTACTGTGCTTCAACAGTAAACATGCTTTAGTAAATAACACATGCTTGTAAAACATCAGTATATTACTCAAATTTAAAGACTAAAGGAGTTGTTAAAAATAAGCATGGACTTAATAAAAACCTTTTTAGGTCTAAATCCCTAATTAAACTGCTGTACCCAATTTAGCATAACTTCAGACACTTCCCGCCATGCCTTATTTTACAACTGTATCACATTCCACCACACAACGAAAATCTCTGTTGATAGTGTTTGATATTCTTTAGCCTAGTGGAGCCAAGTATAACTAAATCGTATTTTCATTATATTTCACATTCTGTTTACATATTTGTATTATGTGACTAAGTTTCACTAGAAAAACAGCCAGTATACCCAGAAACAGAACTGGAATAGAAAGTAAATTTAAAAGCTTCTTTCAATAATGTAATTTATATAGACTAAAACAATGTAAATCTTAGACTGCCATGCCCTTCCTGTTTTCTCAGAAGAGCACCTACTGCTGTCTGCTGCTGCACAAAATAATATTTGTATAGGTTTCTTCAACTCTGGCCTTAGTTATAAATATATCAATAGATTTTAATTTAAAATATATTTATAGAATCATAGAATAGTTAGGGTTGGAAAGGACCTTAAGATCATCTAGTTCCAAACCACTGCCATGGTCAGGGACACCTCCCACTAAACCATATCACACAAGGCTCTGTCCAACCCGGCCTTGAACGCCGCCAGCAATGGAGCATTCACAACTTCCCTGGGCAACCCATTCCAGAGCATCACCACCCTTACAGTAAAGAATTTCTTCTTCATGTCCAATCTAAACTTCCCCTCTTTAAGTTTGAACCCGTTACCCCTTGTCCTATCACTACAGTCCCTAATGAAGAGTCCCTCCCCAGCATCCCTATAGGCCCCCTTCCGATACTGGAAGGCTGCTATGAGGTCTCCGCGCAGCCTTCTCATCAGGCTGAACAACCCAAACTTTCTCAGCCTGTCTTCCTATGGGAGGTGCTCCAGACCCATGATCCTCCTCATGACTCTCCTCTGGACTTGTTCCAGCAGTTCCATGTCCTTTGTGTGTTGAGAACACCAGAACTGCGCACAGTACTCCAAGTGAGGTCTCACGGGAGCAGAATAGAGGGGCAGGATCACCTCTCTCGACCTGCTGGTCACGCTCCTTTTGATGCAGCCTAGGATACAGTTTGCTTTCTGGGCTGTGAGTGCACACTGCAGCTGGCTCATGTTCATTTTTCCATTGACCAACGCCCCCAAGTCCTTCTCCACAGGGCTGCTCTCAGTCTCCTCTCTGCCAAACCTGTAACTGTGCCTGGCATTGCTCTGACCCAGGTATAGGACCATGGTCAAACTTCATAGCTTTCATGTCTTGTTTCCATGACTTTCCCTATTCAGTCACACTTTTGTCTCCTCTTTATATAAATGTCTTGTGTCATTTGCTTATCTTAATCTGCATAGAATAATTCTATCACAGCCTATTCAGATAGAGCAGAACTTTTTAAAAGGGATCTATAAATCCCATATAGCATCAACAGGGAGATAATGGTACAAAAATTTTTGCCTACTTCTGTTACCAGATGGTACTTTGAATCCCCAGTATTGTTTAGGACTTTATTCCTTGAAGTTTTTAAAGAAATGTGAGAATATTTAGGCTTATAATGTGGACGTTTCCTGTGGGCAGTCTAAATATAAGGCATGCTTGGCAGTTACTCAGTTGGATTATAACCTGGACAAGCAGTTGGTGGGATGGCCAAAAGATACTTTGGTTCTTATTCTGATAGTGTCACTGATTTGTTATCTTTCTCTGATTTTTAATTTTTTATTTCTTTTTCTTTTTTTTAAAAAACCTCCTCAGGATTGGGTCTTTCTAGCAGATTGTGAAGTTTCTCACATAACCCTGTCACTGTCCCCATACAGGATCAGTACCTTTCCTGCAGTACCGTATGTAAACATCTGTGAATTCTCAAAATTAAATGTCAGAGACATAAAAGTATTTAAAATTGCTTTTGGGGTCAGTTACTGAGAACTAGCTTGTTCTTGTGATTTTTCAAAAGATAGTTGTTGTGATAGAGGATAGTATCCAGTTATCATGACATCCACAAACTGTCAGTTATTTAAAAAGTCCCTTCTTCATGACAGAGTCCTCAACAGAAGGGTCTCTGAAGCTTCTGCTGCATAATGGGAAAGAAACAAACAACTACATAACACATGGCTGAGTTCTATACATGGGATGCTTCTTCATACTAAGAAGTTTATACTCACATAAATTGCCTGGATCACCATTTTGGGAAAAGACAGTACCTCATATGGAAAACAACTGTGTCATTCTGATATTCAAAACTGATGATTCAAGTGTCAACTGAAATAAAAATGCACATCCCCAATCCTTTGTCAAGAGGATTATGCTGTTCCAAGCATCAGCCTGAATAGGCAACAGATGCACAGAAGATAGGAAAGATCCTGAAATTTTTCTGGGTTAAATGGCATTTTCAGGGTACTCTACGAAAGGAAAAAAAGAAGAAAAAAGATGAATTACCAACTGAGCACAACCTTAAGCTGTATAAAGTAACAGAGTGTGTGTGTTGACAGATACAAGAACAGCCTACTATATTATATTTGGAGTGAGAAAAACAGCTATATATATAAGTATAAAAATATAAATATATAAATTTTTGCCCCACAGAAATAATGATTAGACTGAATTCAGATTTGTTTTCTCTTCTGAACTGCCCTGAATAACTTCCTTAAATTTTCCAGAAGATATGTGAGGCGTCTCTGACAACAAATCTGTCCCTTTAATCAAAATGATTCATTATAGATGGAGAAAGAAGAAAACAGTTTACTAATTCTAGCAGTAATTTCATTAATCAATTAAACCCCTGAAAGCAAGATACCTAAATTTTGTGAAACTGAATGGTTTATGGCCAAGGGAATGCAATAAACTATAGTGCCATCCTCATGTTCTTACCTAACTTCATGAAATTGGTTTACCTTAAAAGGGGGATTTTTTGAGGTGCCCGTCATGAAACGTGATGGACGCTTTAGTCTCCCATTTGGCAAATGGTTTCAGAAACCTAGAAAGCACTACATTCAAACCTGGGTATCCTCATCAGTATGAAGTCTCAGCTCATTAGGACTCGTGGGCACCTGGTAGCTGTGTTGAAAGCATCTTTAGCTTGCAGGAAACTCAAGTGCTTCCCAACACATCAGTAGAGGAGACACATGGTTTTGCACTATTTAAATCTTGGGTTTAAATACCTCACCTTAGCTTCAACCTTTGTGTGCTCTCCTACAGGAAATATTTTATCAGCAGAAGCTGGGACCAGCTTGACATCTGTCCAGTATTCCCAGGAAGAATAATATTTTATTGCATTTTAGAGAACTCATAGCAAGGTTCCCTGTATGTGACTGCTCAGGACAAGTGGACATCAAACTGCAATAAAACACTATTATAAATTTTTTAGTAAATTGGATCCTACATGATGACTATTATGTTTTAATTACTATGATTATTTTACAGGTATTTCAGACATAAATTGTGTCATCACAACTGTGTCACTTACTATTTAATTGCAATACCAATGCCTTCTTTTTTTTTTGTCTTGGAAGAAAATCCTCCCCAATGCCCTCCTAAAATTTGCACATTTATATAGAATTTACTACTCACACTGGAATTGTAGCTTAAAAGATTAGCCAGCTGGCTATGACTGAGCTCTTGCTTCTGTAAGAGAAAATAACGTCAATGACTTGAACACAAGCACATTGATATTAATGACTAGATTAAAAACTTCTTTTTTACCTTTCATTTACCACTGTACAAGATAAAAATGCAGATTATAAACCATTGTGTCATCTGGATCATAATAAAATTGATTTTCTCAAGCATACACTGTTAATAGCCATTTATTTATATATATATGTACAATTAATAGTAAAATATAAGCATTTGTTTACCAATATGCCATATTTACCATTACCACAATTCATTACCTATTGCAGAGAAGAATAATATTTTAAAAAGCCTCATATTAGCTAACATAGCTCTGCTTAGATGCCTATATGTTCTATTCTCCAAACATGTGATTGTATTTTTTTAATATATATTTATTTCAAGTTGTAAAATTATGAGAGTCAAAGCCTATTTTGGTGACCACAGTTCACTAGATGGTAACAATGAAAGTTAGGTACAAACACTTCAGCATTTTAGGGGGATGTATCCAAAAAAATTATTTTATGACATTTCATAAAGAAACATACCATATGAGTGTCTTTTACAAAAGTTTGAGAGAGATCTTGTTTGGAGTAGCGCAACAGGTCTACCTGTGTTATGGCTTTAAATGAATGCATGGCCTTTAAGGCAAAGGGTTTGCATTGTGAAGAAATGCTTGAGTTTAAATACTGTTCCTTAACATTTGTTTGTAACAAATATATAATTTATGGGTTTTCTTTATAGTACTTAATGGGAGAACTCTGTTCTTACAGGGTAGGATGGAAAACATAACAATACTGAAACCAAAAGGGTTAAAGAATTAAGACGTTTATCCAGTGCACTGCTGACAGCTTTTACTCCAGGTATTTACCTCCAGTTACACTGTTTATAAAACAAAGCACTGTTCTTCTCGCCTCCTCAAGGTTTTCAAGCTATTTTCATATACTACTGCAAAGCTGTAGAAATAAACAGATTCCCAGCTCTTTCCCAGAAAGAGTTAAAATGTTGATGAAGAGTTCTCTATGTAAACACAGTGAAGCAAATTTCTGCTCATGGCTATGTGCAATTATGATTTAATAGCAGGCAAATTTTCAACAATAAAGAGAAAGAATAAAAAGCCCTTTTGCACTAGTTATAATATGACAATAGTTCTGGAAATTTGTAAAGAAATGGATAAGCTATGCCATATTCCTCTGTTAGAGATACCACCTCAAAGACAAAGTGACAATCATAGTTCTGTGTATGCTACTCTTTCTCCCTGTTTGCAATCTATACATCAATCTGGACTTAAATGATGTGAGATTTTGTTGTTGAGATACAAACTCTCTGGTTTTCTTTCAGAAGACAAGAATGCCTCAAGCAGCTGCTGGTAGAACTTTACCACATTTCTCACTGTCAGTGCTGCGCAGCCTCAGCTCCACCCTGAAACAGGGTTTGGTACTTCTCATATTATAACTGATCACAATTGCATTTACACATGCACATGTATTTACTAACATAAATAGAATATTGCTGTCAAGTGAACAAGCAGCTGTTCATTGCTCTCCAAACTGTATCTTTCCTTAAGAAAAGTGGTTTAAATTATTTTCATATAAAGATTTTTGTACTCTCATACAGATGAGTATAACTGAAAAATAAAACCCAACAATGGCAATATCACTTGCAATGGGCTTACAAGAACAGAAAACAGCTACATGAGATTTAACACTATGTATATGTGTCAGGAGATTCTAAAAGTTGAATATCATATCTTCTTTTGACAATTGAGGGGTTTTAATTAACAGATAGGTTCGACTATGTTTTAAGTCCTCTGAATGTGGTTTTGTTTTTCTTAGTTATATTATTACTGCTATTAACTTGGGCTGAGCCTGAACCCTTGACACACTTAAACAGGAATGAAGGCATGGTACTCTGCCAAGTAGAGCCGTTCTTAATTAAAAAATGCCTATATTTTTTTTCTGAAAACTCTGACAAAACAATGCAAATGCTAGACAAAAATGGCACTTTTAAATAAAACTAAGAGTAGAAAAAGATCAAAATAATATAGAAATATCTCTTCCAGGCAAATACTGAAACTACCACACTGTTGACAGGTTCAACAACGTCTAGAATGAGTTACTGTATTAAAGGCTTGATACTATTGAAATCAATAAAAGAATTTCAAAGAATTTTGAGAACTTTGGATATGATCCAAAAAATAAACTGATACTCCTTGGGGACAATTTTTTGCACACCTGTGTTGGATTGTTATTTAAACAGTTATTGGATATGTCATTTACCTCAGTATTAGTGAAAGAACTAGTAGGGATCACTTAGCAACCAGCAATTATATTTCATTCTAACAATTATCACAGAAATACCATACTATTTATAAGACTCTGGGTGTTTCTTCCCCATAAATATTTAATAAGAAGTAATCTTGCAACACTTAGAAGATTAAATGGCTTTCTTCAGATACATCTAGGAAGTAGCCATAGCTCTTTCTGTAGAGGTATTTGCCTTTGAAATGACTTTTTAATTGTTTGCTAGTTTAGCCTTAAAGTCTACAAGTAGCACAGAATATAATCTGAGCTTCTGGTATTTCATTTGTACTGATGGGAATCATACTGAAGACTGAACTTGTATTCTTGTTTGGTAAAGATTGTTATCAACAGTAATGTTAAACTCAGGTCAGTAAGGAAAGAGCATTGCTGACTGAGGGTCTCAGATTTGCTTTCTTTATATGAAGAATGTCCTTGAAAACATTTTTATATTATCATTATGCTCACTGTAAACTGCCAGCCTTCAGTTTTAAAGCTGACAAGTTGGGACTTTGAAGCTGTCACCAAACCGTTTCTCCACTGGCCTCTTACTTGTAATGGTTCAGAGTGCCAGTCTCTGTACAGGAGTGGTCAAGCATTCCATGCTGATGAAAATTACATTACTCCATGAGAACTGAGGTACAATCCTGCTCTGCTTCTCTTTAAGCCCATGAACTCACCAGATTGGATGCTTTACTTCAGATACAAACCTCTAGTAAATCATAGACAGACAATGCAAATCAGAACAAGCATCATTCTGCTCTCTCTTGGTACTCAACCAAGTCATCAGACAAACCATTATTTACTGTCTAAAGGGCTTCCAGCTCTATGTTGCTATTTCCCCTCTGATGGGCTCCCAGCTGTATGGAAGAGGGGAATCACACTTCTTTCGCCCTGTGGGACGTACTTGGGTGATCTAGCGGGAAGGATTTATGGCATGTGTCCAGAAGCTCTGGGTCCCAATCAGCACAGGAACTTATCTGGAAGAATTCCAGAAAAATTGGGTAATTGGGGTTTTGGTGTCCCTACTTATTTCCTGTTATGCCAGAACATATCCAGTATCTTTGGTCTCAGAGCTGCACTATGAAGTATGAGGGATTTACATTCAGATACATAACTGAATGCTCATTTTCTTCACTGAAACACACTCTCCCAAGGACAGCAAAGTTAGTAATCTTTCATTGTGGCTGACACTGTGGTACTTGTTTCATTAGTAAGCTAGACAGAAAACCCAGAAAACCTAGCTAGCAAAGTCAGCTCCTTAACATCAGCATTTTTAGATTTTAGTAAGAATCAAATACAGGTATTATATAAAGGAATCCTAAGAGAGACCAAAATCACTGGTTAGTATTCAGAGGAGTCATTTGGAATAGCAATAAATAAGTGTTTATTGTTTCCTTGGAAAAAAACAAATCAGATTTGCACTTCCAGTTCGCTTACAAGCAAGTCCAGTGGCTAACATTTATCTATAGCTTTAGTTTGTATGCTGTATTTAATGAGTCTGTTTCACACATTACAAAGCCAAAGTAGTTGCAGAATATTAAGTGTTGTTTTCTTGTTCTCTTTTCAGGTTTAGTTTTCTTAATGATAAGAGATGCCTTTTTATGCTTAATGAAAAATTTGCTTAGAAAGCTTGTGTTTTGTATGTCTTGGAACAGAGCTATGAATATTGAAAAGATTACTGCAATATCTTATAAACCCAATTTGTTGGGCTTTTAAAATATGTTTTAGTGCACAAAGACTAAAGTACTACATACTTTCAGACTGGTTTTGATTTCTAGAATGCTCAAGAAATAAAAAAAAAAAAAAAAAACCCAAACAAAAACAAAACACCACATAATTGGTTTTAATTAAAAATGACAAAAAGGTCAAAAAAAGTCTAAATCAGTTTAAAGTGTGATTGACATATTTCATAACTCTACAAACATCTGCATACTCAAAGGCCTGTCTACTTGCCAGTTAATAGTTAATACATCATCAGGAACAATAAAAATTTCACTGGTGGTTTATCCATTTTATCCTGAACTTTCTCCTCCTTAATTATCTACGTATTTACAAATAAATCTGCATGTGTGTCACACAGTGTGTATGGCTAAATAAGACTGATATTCAGATGTGGTATTACCTCAAATTATGTTCTGATGTTTGTTTTGTTGTTCAAATATATTGGGTATCAGAAGATAAGTTACAGACAAATGAGTGATAGATTTGAAAAGAGATCTTCCTATCCAACTCTTTAATCAATAGACAAAGGCATTACCTTGAAAGAAAAATGTCTCGGATCAGCCTCAGCTGGTGGATAAGAAAGGAAGCCAGGGAAACATTTAACATAGAGGACAGTCACAGAAATTATTTTAAAAATAAGTGCTACTCTGAACAGAGAAAGATTTTTTCCTGGCTGATGCAGTACTGATGTCAGTCATGAGACTGACACTGCAACTGCTTTTCCTGTGATTATCCGGCACTGAACATACACTTGACACATCTGAGATTTGCATCTGCTCAGGGGAGGATTGGGGTAATGTGAGCCTTATGTTCTCACTCTGACTGTGGCCGACTATTGGCAAGCGCTGATCCTTACACGATCTCAAGCTGACATGCTCCAATACTATTAATCTGATTCATCTGTGTTTGCCTTTCTTATACACTTAAATGAATCCTGAGGAAGAAGGACATGTTTTTTTAAAAAGCAGGATATACTAGCCCGAGGGATGGTCCATTTTGATAGCTGCACCTCTATTTGCCATACCAAAGAGGAAAATGATTTACTGTATCTGGCCAAAAATACTTTGCATTTCCAGCCTTTCCCAGTACAATATTATGCTTAATGCTCTCACTACTTTGAAGGCATGGTCAATAAAGCTGCTTCTTGACAGGTTCTTGACTCTTAAAGATATTTTTCTTTGGCCAGTATCTGCAAAATAAGATAATAAATATGTTAATAATAAAGTCCTGATGTACAGTTCTTGAAACAAATGTAAATATTTCAAATTATTTGAAGCAAATCAACAGCGATTTTTAATAGTGATTTAGGCACTTAAACACCAAATTCCATTGGTTTCTCATTGAAATTCAGGCACAGGAACCAGCCTCTTCTGGTTCCTAAGTCACTCAGCTCCTGCTAGGCATAGAGCAGTACAGAGTCCAAGGTACCTGAAGAAGCTGATCCCAAACGGGTGATGTAAGGGAGATGAAGAGGTCCCTAAGGAAGAGATCTTCAAAACAATTAGGTAGAATTGTTGGGTTAGAAAGGGGGGACAGATGCTGTCTTGTGCTGTGACCATGAAAAATCATGAGAATATCCTGTTTTCCAGTTGCATGGTTTAATCATCAAATTACAGGCTGTTCTGAATTAGGATGTCTTTCCTCACAGAGTTGTTCTACTTGGTGTAATTAACTAAATGTTTACTGGGCTAGAGATACTGTGATTGACTTGTGACTCTTCTCTGAAATGCAGAGTTCCTGAATAAATTTGGAATTCACTGTCACAGGGCCTGATCCTTTACAGATACTTTTAATTGTGGTGTGTTATAATTAGCTAAACAGTCTTGTTTAACTCAATAACTAAAGTTAAACAAGTGTGTCAACTTCTGTAGGGCTGGAGCCTGAAAGAATGAGAACAATGTTCATTGAAATAAATACTTCTCCTTTGTTATGAACCTCAGAGTTCATAATCTAGCTGGAGCTTGTTTATTAAGTTTTTCTCAGGCTTTCTTGGAAATGTTGCTTAGCAAAAATTTTGTGCACTACAATAGGATGTTTCTACTCTAGGTTCAAGTTCTCAGTGTCGAAGCAAGCTTGATTTTGCCTGACAATCTTGTATTGTATTAATAAAAGCCTAATATCTCCTTCATTGCCCCCAGGCATTGGTGAGATCAGTGCCAAATTTTGCTTGCAGGAGGGATCCTGAGTTGGCAGTATGTATGGCTTCTTGGTCCGAATGGCGGCACAGCTTGTCCCAAAAAGTGCCACCCAGTTAATAGCAGTGGATGGGTTATGACTGTGCAGCTGCTGAACCATCTCTCACAGCAATGTTTCCTTTCTTTTAAACTGTAAGACATGATAAGCAGGCAGACAACTCATCATAAATTCAAGATATTCTTGGATTAAACTTTTATTTTTTAAAAGGTAACAATTAAAAAAAAATCACAAAAAACCCAGTTCGGTTACTTCTCTTTTTGCTTCACACAGACATACCAAATACCACTGAGTTGCCTTACCTTACCTGAACCTAATGTTTGCACTCAGCTCTATTTTAAAACTCTTCCTCTCCAGCAAAAAAAAATCCCATATTACTCGGTGATACTTAGCTTTCTCTATCCTTGCCAGCTCCTCCTGGTCTGTTCCAGAGGTGGAACTGATCCCACAGGAGGTGCCTTTAGCTCTTCCTCTGTTATGCCTTTCATCCACCAAGATATCCTCCCTTAGATCACAGACCACCTGATAAAAGCAAGTTACAGAAAACACTCAATTAATTAATAAATTATGCTAAAATGCATTTTAACACTAAATTTAGAGAGGTAAAATTGATTGGAATGTCAGACTTAGTCATTAATTTCACACAAAATATGAAAAAAAAGGCAATGTAAAAGGATGCAACCTAACAGTCAAGCCAAAATTCTGCATCAGTCATCAGAAAAATAGTATCTGCTTTGAAAAGAAATATTGAAGACAATTCTTTTGGTCTATCTGAATTCAATATCATCATTGCTTTGTCCTTCAAGTCTACTCTGCTGATTAATTATTTGGTATTTCTCTCACTGCAGGAACAGCAGTATCCTCGTGGTCTAACTACCTTCAGAAGAGTCCTTTGCCACAAGTAGGCACCCACTGGCATGCTCAACAGAATATGAAGAATATGAAGGACCATGGGCTGTGGAAAACCTGCTCTTCCATAAAGAAAAATGTCAGACTTCACTTACACAATAATAAGCAAAGGCAGGCAAGGGAGGTAAGATGCCAGAATTCAAATGGTATGATTGAACTGCAAATATGAAAGATTAATTCCAGTCTGGTCTGCAGCAATTATGGTAATGATGAGTTTGTGATCTTACAAAGTATGTTAATTTCTTTGTGTTCAAATACAGCTTCCTTTTCCCAGGTTCATCCCAGACCACTTTAGACACTTAACTAAGGCCGCTTAAGATAGGAAATGGACGCCAGTACTTAATTTCTATCTAGAGATTCAATTTTCTCACTGTTTGGGTAAAAAGTCACTATCCTATCACTCTGTGACTGGCCATAAGACTTCTAGATGACTGAACGCAGTATGATATGATTTCTACCTTTTGCTTCTTCATTGCAGGCAGTTGCGAGAAGAGCAAATATGTTTCTCTTTTTTATGTCAGCCACTGTAGCTCACAAGAGATGGCATCTGTTTCCTGCTTGCTCCTGAACTTACAGCAGTGTGTCGTGCTATCATTCTGACTTACCAAGCTTTAAGAGATTAACTTATTTTATGAGTAGTACTTAATGTAGTGAACATGGTGAGTGCTTATCAGTGAATTGTTTTCTCATAAGTTCTGTGTGCATGTTCCCAGGTATTTTTTATCAGGATCTTTCCACTTGAAATCAGCAACAATTAAGGTTTTGCTTGAATGATTCCTTTTCCTTTGCAGAAGAAAAGGCTTTTACATTTTGCAAAGAGAAAGCAATATCCATTGTTTACAGTAAAACATTTTCATGTTAGTGAAAGTATGTGAATCTAGATGCAATTTTTTACATTTCTTTGAAAATTTTATCCTTTTATTGACGTATGTTCCTTGGGTTTATTTCCATGTGTTTCAGCTTCATTTTAATTGTCTCAATTTTACAGCATGCAGAGTTCTGGTGATCGTATAGCCTTAAAACACTATCTTCACTATCTTTGTTGCATTTCACTGGTAGCTTCAATAAAGAATATAATGCTTCTATTACTATTGAAATTACTGTTGAAATTCAGTTCTGTATACTTGGTAGTGTAGTCTGAGATATGTTATGTTTAAATGGAAAACTGAAATTGTAATCCAGTCCTGTAATCCTCACAATTTGTAAACCTGAACAGTGATATTATAGAATAGGAGAATGATTCAAATGAGAAGGAGAAGAATCCTCTGGCAGCCATCTCAGCCATCCCACTGCTCCAAATAAGGCTTACATTGAGGTCAGATCCAGCTTCAAAGATGGATTAGTTGTAACATTTGTTGAAAGGCATTGTTCTTTTCATGCCTCTGTTTTCCCCCATTTTTCTGTATTCTGTAATGATTTGGTTTTTACTGTTGACATTGGAAACTCCTGATTGAGTAACTGGCAGAGTATGACAATAATGACCTTAGCAGCATTCTGACTTTGCCATCTAAATTATTGTTTTTTGATTCTTCCAGCTTAGGTATCTTTAGAGGTTGATTAATTCCACGTGAAAAAAGTGAGTCTAAACTACAAAGTATAACATTTACCGCATTCTAAAATATTATATTTGCAAAATAACTTCAAACAAAATTTTAGCTCAGAGATAGCCCAATTTAGGTAAAATGTGTTCCATGTCTGTTGCCTTTGGATTTTACTCTCACAGATAGATGAGAAGAGCAAGCTGGTCCCTGGGAGCTGGGTTTGAAATCGAAGGCAGTTCCTTCTGCCTGCGTATGGCTATGCTTAGATTAATACAGACTCATTGAGATAAATCATGAATTCTCGCCAATGCAAATGGGAGCAAAATCCACCTTTTGGTAATTGTTTTTCATGCTGGAATATGTTTTTTATTTCATATCCATCCTCTTTTCTGTGAAAAAGTATCTTGATGACAGCCAAAAAGGCTTAGGACAGATTATATCCAGACTTGTGACACAAAACATTTATTTTCAACTGGAGATTCAAAATGTTCTATTCAGCAGACATTAAAATAACTCAAAATTTTCTGTGTCTTTGATGTATGAAGCCTGAAGAAATGTTGCTGCCAACTTTATCTGATTACAGAATCTTTATGGTCTGATACATTCTAGAATGCAGAGTTCAAAAGATACTTGCATTAGAATATGTAGGTAATGCAGGAATTGTCAGACTTAAGCAGACCAGTTACCCATTATCCTCTCTCCAAGTAGGTAAAGTATTAGCTGCTTAAGAGAAAGGCTCCAGAAGTCGTGAGTAAGGAAAGAGTTGCACACTATATGTAATTGATCTTGCAGCATTGTTGCATATGATTCTCTAGCCACATCAATTAGCCACCCTAATTTTTTATATTGCATATGAAAAAGTTATTTTAAGATTTTGCTCTGTTATTTACTTGCACACATGCCTATGATAAAGATTTTTATATTTAAATGACTCATTACTGAGAAAGCAAAAAATCATTTTCTCTATGCAGAAAACTTTACCTGTTCATTTTATCATATGTTTCATTCTTAATCTTCTTAAACTAATGAGCAGCTGCAGCTTAGGGTTACTTAGCCTAATAGATCACTTTGATGACATAGGTGCAACTTTTAATGAAATATATAGGCTATTTAGTTGTTTCTTTATTTTGTTATTCAAGCCCTGTTAATCAATGCGATCAGACTGAAAGGAAGAAGTTTGGACTTGGAGACTCAAAATAATCTTTTTATCTTCTTTTTTCCAACTATATTATCTCGCTTTCTCTTCTACACTTTCCATACGGTATTTCTCAGGCCTCAGATGGTAAGATTGGTAAAATGTGCTATAGAGATGCCCATACTCAAAGTTAGTTGGCTCTGTCTTTCATTAATTGTTTTTTCCTCATTCATTTTTCCAAAACCTTAAAATATTCTAAAACATTTTCAAAAGTGTTTGACATTTCAGAGGGTCAAACCAATGCCACTGTAGTTTTTCATTACTTTAGGCATTTTACCCCTTATCCTGTTATTTATTACTTGTAGCTTCCCCCATCCCCAACATCTTTGTTATTGAACTTTAATACTTCTCTTTCCTCATCATTTCTATGTCTTCCCTTTTACCTGAGATCAGTTCTTGGCTTTCAATGTTGTAATAAACAACAAAGTCTTTGTATTATATATATTTATATAAAATCTGGAATGAAAAAATTACAAATTGTCCTTTACTTTGTGTTTCTGGTTGACCAAAAAATCTCTTGCTATTTATTAAAACCTACTGTCATGTCAAATTCTGCCTTGTTTGAGGTCAGTAAGCTCTTTTCTTATAGCTTCCATGTTAAATTTTAGGAGGAAAGCCTTGAAAAAAAATGCGTAGCTCTCCTGCACAAGAAGTGGTTCTTGGCTCCACTGGGAATCTGAAAGTCTGAGAAAACAGCCCACCTTTTCCCATCATAGGAACATTCTCTGCACAAAAATGTTAATTCCCAGTGTGGATGACATATTTTATTTTGGTGCTAGACAGCCGAGGCCAGGCAGAAGATGAGACCTCATAGCAGCCTTCCAGTAAATGAAGGGGGCCTATAAGGATGCTGGGGAGGGGCTATTCATTAGGGACTGCAGTGGTAGGACAAGGGGGAAGCAGGTTCAGACTTCAACAGGAAGAGTTTAGGTTAGATGTAAGGAAGAAGTTCTTTGCTGTGCGGATGGTGAGGCACTGGAACAGGTTACCCAAGAAGTTGTGAATGCTCCATCCCTGGCAGTGTTCAAAGCCAGGCTGGATGGTGTCTTGAGTGACATAGTTTAGCATGTGGTATCCCTGGCCATGGCAGGGTGTTTGGAACTAGATGATCTTGTTCTTTCCAACCCTAATTATTCTTTGATTCTATGATTTTATGATCAGGGATATCACCAAGATTACCAAGCCTCCTACAGTCCACTGCTATTGCTTCACATGGGCATCAGTGATACAGCCAGTAGCAGTCTGAGGAATATCAAGAAGGATTACAGAACACTGGGAGTGGCAGTAAGGGACCCTGGGGCACAAGCAGTTTTTCATCAGTCCTTCTGGTCAAAGAGAAGGAGTTGGAAAGGGCCAATCAACTTTGGTGAATCAACAGATGGCTATGGTACCAGTGCCACAGCCAGGGGTTCAGCCACATAGACCATGAGACTTTCTTTGAGAAACCTGGTCCACTGGGAACTGATGGGATGCACCTGTCAGAGAATGGGATGAGTGTCTTCAGTCATAGATTTGCCAAGCTTGTGAAGGGGGTTTTAAAGTAAAGTTGCCAGTGGAGGGGAACCTCAATCTGTCCCTCTCCTATCAGTTTTGTGCCAGTACTAGGAACTAGAGTTAGAGACGTGCATGCCTGCAGAGCTATCATTGCATTGGCATCTCAGAGATATGTGGGATGACTCCTGTTTCTGGAGTGCTGGAATGGAAGGATACAGTCTCTTTAGGAAAGGCAGGCAGGAGGGGAGACAGGGATAGGATGCCACCCTCTACATCAATGACCAGCTGGAGTATATGGTGACCAGTCTGAGGATGGATGAAGAGCCAGCCAAGACCTTATGGGTCAGGATTAAAGGGAGTACAGGCACAGGGGACATTAAAGTGGGGGTCTGCTACAGGCCATCCAACCAGAAAGGCTGAGTGGTTGAGGGCCTCTATAGACTGATAGGAGCAGCCTCATGCTCTCAAGTGCTGGTCAAGCGCTATTGTTGAAGGAACAACACAGAAGGGCACAAGCAATCCAGGAGGTTTTTGGAATGTGTTGAGGATTACTTTCTTCTTCAAGTAATAGAGGAGCCAATAAGGAGAGGTGCAGTACTGGATGTTGTCCTCACCATCAGGGAGGGTCTGGTGGAGAATGTGAAGGTCAAGGGCAGCCTTGGGATCTGTTTGGTAGAGTACCATGGGGTAAAGGACTGAAGGGAAAAGGGTGCCAAGAAAGCTGGTTAATATTCAAAGAATACCTCCTCCAAGCTCAGGAGTGATGCATCCTGACAAATAGGAAGTCAGGCAAGAACACCAGGAGGCCTGCGTAGATAAACAAGTTGCTCCTGGATAAACTCAAATGCAAATGGGAATTGTACAGAGGGTGGAAGCAAAGACAGGTAATCTGAGAGAAACAGAGATTTATCCAAGCAGCCAGAGTTAAGAGTAGAAAAGCTGAAGCTCTGACAGAATTAAATCTGGCCAGGGATGTCAAGGGCAACAAGAAAAGCTTCTATACATCAATTACATCTGTGATAAAAGAAAGACTAAGGAAAATATGGTTCCTCTCCAGAAAGAAAAGGGAGACGTCATTACCTGGATATCGAGAAAGCTGAGGTATTCAACAGTATTTTTCTCTCAGCCTTTACCAACTAAAAAAAAAAAAAGGAAAACCAGGGATCAGATCCAGTTCACAAACACATTCAGTTGGGAATGCTGGTGCTAGAAAAGGTAATTGATATATATAGCCATTAGTTGCATCTCGCAATCACTGGCTATACAAATGAGTTATTCTGAGAAAGAACACCACATATAGCTGTTGGTGATGGTAATTTGTGCTCCTCAGGAACTTTTGTCCACATAACTGATATTGTATTCTCCTTTTTTCTCTACCTTAATTGTGTCTGTTGCTGACATCTCAATCATTCAGGAAGGCAAAAGCGCTGTCACGAGAAACAAAACAAAACAAACCACAAAAAAATCATTCACTTGAAGTCAC
Source organism: Psilopsiagon aymara (assembly GCA_024733675.1). Lineage (NCBI taxonomy): Eukaryota > Metazoa > Chordata > Aves > Psittaciformes > Psittacidae > Psilopsiagon > Psilopsiagon aymara. Next base: position 33,956 of record JANRGW010053466.1, on the reverse strand, counting down.
ATAAAATCTGGTTTTCTCCTGAATTTTGATGCCTTTTCCCAATCATGAAAATTATTATATTGACTGTTGAATCAGTGCTAGGTTTAACAGGTCACAGGTCCTTCTCTGACTTGTGGGTCTCTTGTTTTTCCTCCCTCCACCTGAAATTCAAGGTCCTATTTCACCACATTTTTTGTTCTGAGAAACTTTTTAACAACCGCTCTCTTGAATATTTTTTCTCATGAGCAAGCTAATATCTCGATCTCCAGTCTAATATCTCGATCTCCAGTCTTACTAGTCAGGAAAAGCTGAACTGCACTGGCCCAGATCTCCTTGCATAATTTCGGTCAGCTTCCCTGGTGGCTCATGAAGTAGCTTATGATAAGAAGTCTTGGGCAAATTTAATGACTGATAACACTGAAAATCCAGCCTAGAATGACATATAAACTAATCTAAGTTGTCTAACTCAATTGTACTTTAAAAAAAAAATGAGATTCATTTACAATTCTTTTCTTTCTTCTTTTTGGTTTTGTTTTAGTCTAGTTTTTAATAAATGGCAAATCTGACTTCTATCTGTTTAAAGAACTTCTGCTTTTAAGGTATGGGAAGCTGAACATGGTTTTGGCCAAAACCTATGAGTATTTTATATGTAACTTCAGTTGTTCAGCATCTGGGATTGATCACACTGAACTTATGTTAAAAAGAACATATTCTATGAAACCCAGATGTTTTAATATGGGACTGACTCCCAAACTAACTGGATTGGGATGGGAAACAAATGAAAGGTAAATGCTTTAAAATTAAAGACCTAAATAGGCTTAAATGTAGGTAACTTGAACTTGATAGAGATGGTGCTATTGTGTCCTCGTAGGTGTGGGGTATTTAAATTTTCTGCATTTGTTTGCTTTTGAGGGCTGAAATATCATACACACATTGAATTAGACAAAAATGCAGCAGTGAAGATAGTGTCTGGATTCAGTCTGTATCACTAGTACCTGTGCTTCAGTTCTGTTTCATTTTACAGATGGGTGTGTTAATGGTTTTCCCGAAACCTTTAATGAAGAACTCATACACATGGTAATTCCAAGGGTAAGAAAAGCAAAGCAGAAGTGGTACTCAGATAATGGGCTGATAAATTTTTACTAATTTCTATGTAGCATAATAAGAGATGGAACAGCTAATTAATAAAAAGACACACAGGAGGTTTGTAACTTTTCCCTACAGCTGACACATGAAAGCATAGCAACACCATTGACAGTACCACTTTTCTCTTTTGGGTTATGTTCTCATCCATAATTTTCGATAAATCAGGCATTTTAGTGCTTCATAAAATAATCTGGCATTTAGTCTTTCTCTCTCTCCTACTTCCAGCTCTTTAAAGTGTGAGAGAAATGTTAATACAACAAGGAAATTGATGTTACCACAGCTTAGAGAGTTGTCTCTGGTTTTCCTAGTGCAATGGACTTGAAGGGAAGCATCTTTTGTTTCACTGTGGTGGCAAATCAGCAAATATATAACTGTTACTTTGCCAAACTGGGAAGAAGAAAAGGTAAAGTATTGACTAAATGTTTCAATTTTGCAATTTAGACCAAGTGGGAAAGGGGACTGAGTTTTATTGAAAGAAAAGAAAATTTCTCATTGCTTATGCTTAAAAAGTATCAATTTTAGCTGGAATGGGAAACAGAATTTGTCCTCCAGTATGGGCTGCTAAGAAGAGGTAAAACAATTTTTCTGTTATTTTTCACTAGGGGTTTCATGGCTTAAGAAGCAGTGTGGAAATTTCTCTGTCAAATTCAGTGGTTTATCTTTCCTCAGTATAACCTATAGCTAGTTTTGTTTGCTCCATTCTTGTATAGGAATTGGCATCTATTGTTTCAGGGCATCCTGGGCATTAACATTTTGATTATTATTTTCTTTATTTTGTTTTGCAGGTGATAGAACCCTTTTGTTTGTTACATTTATGGCAAGAAATAATGCATATACTGTCCTCTAAGTGTGTGCATGTGTGCACACATTTGCTACCCCGCAGAGCAGTGCTGAAGAGACATTTTTAACATCATGAGTCAGTTTCACTGGAAAAGTATGTGCCACATTATGGAGAAATAAAGTGTTTCATTTTCTTGAATGGGAATATACTGAAAGCCTGTACCTACAGAAACAAAGCAAGTTTCTTTTCAAGGCACAGTGTTTCATTCTGAGACAAAGTAATTAATTTTGGATTAAAAAATCCACAAGCCTTCAAATGTCTGAAGCACTCAGTTATATTTTTTCCCCACCTAAAATATGGAAGTGTGTAGAGTCAAAACAGCTTCTAAGGTAAATATTATAATTTAATGATAGATAAAATGATGGATAAATCATTAAATTATTTAAATTGGAATAAAAAACACTGAAAGAGCACATTTCAAACAACATTAAAGACTTGATCAACATTCCAAGAAATTTAAAACTAATCAGTTAAAAAGCACATTAATCAATAATGACAACACAAATACAGTATGAAGACATACTTTATTTAATATTACAAATAATTCTACTTTAGAAGAAACAATGATTAAACTGGAATTGATAAAATGGAAATATGTCATAGATAAGGCTCGTACTTTGAAGTCCTCTTGCCCTTTTTTTAGGTGTCTTGCAAGAGTGAATGATGTGTTACCGTTTAGCATGGATGTCACAGATGCAATAAAAAGTACAGTCTGGAAACATCTGTTTAGAAAAAGCCCTGTTTCTCAGGAAAAATTAAACTGGGGCTCCTACAAGTATGGCTGTGGTGCATCAGAATAAAGGTTTTTCTAGCTCAAGATCCTGTCTCCAACAGAGCCAGTAGCAGTTGTTTTCAGGAAAAGGAATAAAAATTGAGTGAGTATAAAGTTATAGTCCCCGTGGCATATCCTCCCAGCTGCTGGCAATCTGTGATTCAGGGAAATCCTGAGCCAGAGGTTGCAACCTTTCATCCACATTTAAAAACACCCCATGAACATTCTCATGATTGTGTCTAGTAGCTTTTTCAACCTTTTATGCTTTTGACATCCTGTACACCTCATGGCAATGGACTCCATAGGTGACGTAGATAGATACGAACAACTGTGTCTTCAATTTGTTCTTAAACCTGACTCCTGGTTACACTTCTTTATATCCTCCCATATGAGGGCCAGTAAGTGTTCAATACCTTCTCATTATTTGTGCTTTTATGTTATCTCTAGTCAGAGACCTTCTCAGTTGTCTTTTTTGCTGAGCTTTTGAGGTTTTTGACTGAATGTTACTTCCAAGAAGGTCATTCTAGGTATCTGTCTTTTGAAAATGGGTTAATCCCACTTACTTTTCAGAACTGATCTGAATTTTCTAAATGAGGATCTTGATCACTTACTCCTGAAGGGATTGGTGAACACATGTACCAAGACAGAGCGTATCTCTCTATCTGCGAAGATCAAATGAAAGCTCCAAATACAGGAATAATATTTATCTTTGGAAAAGTCTTCTAGTGTTAGAAGCCAACTGCAAGCTCAAAACCACTGAAGACAAGGTCATCTAAGGGCAAATTTTGGCCCTAAAATTGCATTACATGAAGGAAGCACTACTGGGAGCAATTAAGAAATCAGCCTCTGCCAACAAATACACAGTTATTTTCTGTTGGGAGTATAGGGAGGGAATGAAATATTAGGTACCATTTTGTAATGACAACCACTGTACCAATGTGAAAGTTTTAAAACACTCAAAGAGGTCTTTCACAAATTAAATCCAATGGCCTCTGTGTCATCAGAACAAATATATGGCACACAGAGGAAAAACCGGGACACATCAGAAACTCTGTGATTAACGTAATTATGCTCAGATCACAGTCACTGAGCAAGGTTGCATAAAAATGAAGAAAACAAGCTTGTACAATGTACAATTTCAGTTTTAGGGAATTACACAAATAGAGTTCATAACTAAAATTATAATGCTGTTTAAAATTGAAATTTTTCACCTTAGATAAGTTGTAGTTGAATTTCAGATCATATAAAGGTTTATAATGTATTTTAACAAGTACTCTAGCAGATAATTTAAAGTTGTGTGTTACCACTGAAGAGCCATATAGCTTTATTACTGAGTAACATTCAAACAGGAAGACTGCTTCTGTCATGAAAAGACAACTGCTTTTCTCATTTGGCTTGCTTGACCAAGGCCTTGCTTTCACCAAGTTATAGATGCAAACATAACAACTATGATCATGAAGAATGACCTACTACGCAGTCTTGGCCATATGCCTTCATTAAGGTGTAACTGAAATTTGCTGATGAATAAGCCTGATTTCATAATGTTCAGAGATAGAGACTTTTTGAGAATTTCCCATTATTGCTTAATTTTTCTTTTATCATAGAATCATAGAATCATAGAATATTTAGGGTTGGAAAGGACCTTAGGATCATCTAGTTCCAACCCCCCTATTTCTGTACATCACATTACATTATCATACTGCTCTTGTACATGAATATTCATTTTTTCATATTACTCATAAGTAATATAAAACATTAATATGGCTGCTACTGACTTCTATTCAAGCAATTTTGTAATATTTTTTTCTGTTACACTACAACCATCTACTTGTGAAATAAAGCTGTTCTTTTCAAGTCGTTAAAACCAGTGTTCAATGATAATGTAATTTTCTGCTTGATGAAGAGTCTGTTTTTCAGTCTCTCACTATAGTTTTGCTAAAAACTAATTACTCTCTGAATTTTTTTTAGAACCTCATGCAATATTTCAATATCTTTCTTAAATTCTCTATACTGAATCTGAATATCTATAAGGACTGAATAAGCATGAAAACTAAGTTGTACTTCATGTACCTACTCCTTGATATTTAACTTTATATATAAAAAAATGAAAAATTTGGGGGTTTTTTTAGAGTTTCAGTCAGAGAAAAGCTTCAAGACTTTTCATTGACGTCCTGCGCTTATCCATGATGACCAAGTCAATTTAGTCTTTGCTCCTCCAAAACATCATCAATATTATTACCATGACCTACTTTCTTGGTTCCTGTGACTGTGCTTCTCCTTTGGCCATGAAAGAGTTGCATGCTACTTGTTTGCTCTCACCTAGAAGGTGATCCACATCAGTCAGTTACTTTCTCTCTCACTAAAGTCTGGAATCATATGTAACTAAAATCAGTGATGACTTTCCATTTCTTGCAAGTCATTTATTATAGTTTTTAAAAAGCTTGGGACCAAGAAACATTCCAACAAAATGTGTTTTAACACAAGCTCCTTTTCTATGCCATAATAGATCCTAATTTACATTCACTTTTAGTCACAGTTTAACCCATTTAAAATTTATCATTTGTAACACTATAGTTTCCTGTATGAAAACACAACGGTGTAATAATTCAAATATGAATATAACATCAAATATACTATGTCATTAATATTCTGTCTGCTGACAAACGTGATTATACAATCCTGATATGAGCAGACCTACAAGCCCATCCTGTCTATTGTTAATTTTACTGCCCCCCCTTTAATTCTTTATTAGTTGATTACTATATCATCATTTATCAAAATTATGATGACAGGTCTATGAATTACATTTTTGCATATCCCAATTTTGGCTTGACATTAGCTTAGTTTGGATTTTCCTCAGTGTTCACTGCTTTACTGAAAATAAATATGAATAAATGAGACAGCTCTGAAGCCATATCCTTTAAATCTCTTGGACACAGTTTATTTGGACCAGTAATTTAAAAATACCTAAAATTTATTAATTACCTTATGACATCCTGATACATTTCTAGTGAAACTAAAGCATATGTGTACCATTATGTTACACAATCCCGTTCTTTTATCTTAAAGATAAATAATCACTAAATTAGCTCTTCAAAATTTTCTGCATTAGTATTCTAATTTTCCTCATGTGGAAGGTATTCCTGCCCATGTCAGTGGGGTTAGAACTGGATGATCTTCAAAGTCCATTTCAATCCAAACCTTTCTATGGTTCTATGATTCTACGAAAATTCCTGTGATTTCAGCTCTGCTTTGTTAACTTTTATTTTCATTTTACTGACTTAATAATATATTTTATGTTTCAATCCAGGTATATGCTTCACAAAATAAAAATAAGTCTCTAATTCCTGACTTAATTTATAGCCCTTGTTCTAAAATTCCACTGAGATAATTCCATTTCCTTGCTACGTCAGGTTGTTAAGAGTTGGATTTTTTCGTCAGCCCAGACTTTTTTTTTCAGACTGTGGTTTCTGAGGAATTCAGTATTTTTTTCTTCTGCATTTTGAGATATGAATTATGGTTTTTTGTGTAAGTTTTCCTTTGGAAGATTTAACTGATAATCAATTTCCACTTTGAGAAACTAAAGTCCCTTTTGGCATTGCATATTTATTTATATGAAGTCATTTGTCTCAATTCATTTGCAATCTTTATAATCTAAGTATCCAACAAATTTGAATGGGGTTAATGTTTTCCTGTCTGACAATATGGGAAGCAATAGAATTTCCCATATTTACATCCATTCAATAGAAGTCATTGATCATTTTCAAAAATTGGGGCATTTAAATATAGTCAACAAGACAAGCAGCTGCTCAGATTGAATACCGTTATGACAATGTACGTTTAATCTTCTGCCTGTAGTTCTGTCTTCAAGTGTAATTTTCTGATTAACACTAACTGCCAGCTAAGTGAATATATTCTGTTGTACCTTTTGAAATACTTACCCTGAGCAGAAGTGAAAGTAGGCAATGTGCCTTTCCTTTTCCCAAAGCAGATTAGAGCTTGTGTTTTTCAATATTTCAGTCATGCAAAGCTTTTGGAGAGATCTGAATAACACTACAAGACGGATTTCACTCTTCCCTTTTTCTCTTGGCATAATGCTTTTCTGCCTCATGCATCTATTTGTTCCCTTTGGAAAGGGAGATGCTGCTTCTGTAAGGTGTGAATGCGTTCAGACCATATACTTTCCATTCAAGCTCAAAACAAACCAGTCTTAATTCAGTCCTACAAGTCTCAGGATTCAGATTATGTGGTCTCATGCGCCTAAAATTATTCAGTAACACCTCTTGGTAGTATAATATGGAGTTTCTTAAGCAGGATCAGAAAGTGCTTTGCACTGAGGAGCAAGCCTAAGCCCTGGTGAAAGATATTTGATTCAAATATGAATTCCCAGAGTCCAATAGGTATTCGTATCTCCTATCTCCCTTGGACAGAATTGTGTCAATGCAGAGCTTACCCTTCTGGCAAAGCTTTTACATAGGAGCTCAAAGAAAGAGAGGTGCTCAAGTAGGAGCAATGACCTACTCATAAGAGCACATGCTCAGAAGACTGGAAAACAGGATTTTAGGTTGACTTCAGCCTTAGGTGGCTTAAATTCACTTTTCTGAACAGCAAGGTGACAACTGCCAGGTTAGAAAATTTCATTTTTGAAATTTTATTTTTTAAAAAAAACCTTCATTTTTCAGGTTAGCACAGTACCATTTAGCAGCAGAAAAAAAAAATTATTGAGAAGACAAATAAAAAATTCAACAAGAGGATCTTGACTTTGTGTTGATCAAGAATCAATGCTAATTTCGTTCAATTGGACACCGGGGTAAGATCAGCACTAGAGTGCATATGGGATCGTCCCTGGTGCCTCATCTTACCTAAGTAAAAGCAGGGAAGTATGATGAATGTGAGGTTACGCTGTAATAGATAGTAATCACATCTCTCTATGTTGTTTGCTAATTCCATAGGTATACAATGAATGGTGCTAAAACATTTATTTCTTTTTTCCTCCTGTAGCAATTTCCAGTGCTACTCAATGTTTTGTTTGTTTTTGGTTTTGTTTTTTTTTTTTTTTTTCTGAAGTCTACATCTCGTTGTTTCATCCCAAAGGTAAATTGTGTATAAGTCACATGCATGTGACCCTGTTGGGTGGCACGACTGCTGTACCACAGTTTGCCCCTTGGCTGCAGCTCCCAGCTCTGGGTTAGAGAGGGTTTAGGCGGTGCACTCTGAGGCAGAATTGAAATTGTCTCTTGAATGAATTAATTTAAAGATACCAGAAGCAGGCAAAGGTACATGAATGGGTTGAATGGCAACATCCCAAACTTCCCACCATGTAAGGCAGCATGACTCTGACAAAGCATGACCCTACACAGAAACATGGGACTATAAGACAAGCCCAAACCACAGAGGCATTCCTCCAGCCAGGGACTCCTACCAAGTTTCCCTATCTGTATGTGTCACAAGCATGCTCTGTGACCACAAATAAGATGGCAATACACAAATTCCCCTGCTCCCTGTAAGACATGGAGGAATGACATAACAGGGTGTTAAAAACCCCAACACAGCTGGGAATGCATTCATTCAGAGCATGGGAAGACAGCATCACGCATACTCCAAGGATTCAGTCCAAAGCCCAATAAATCAAGCATGTGTTATGTTTTTCTGGACCACAAATGACTCCTAAACTCAAGCAATGTAAGAGATGGCAGCACAAACACCTTTGGGGCAAACAAAAGCTCATGTAAAAGCATACTTACAATTTCCTCATATATACTTTTGGATGGAATCTGAGATAAGAAATTCTAAAGAAGAAGAATGTCAGAGAAAAATCACTATTTTTATTCAAGTGAGCACTGAAAGATTTTTTTTTTTTTCTTTAGTATTCTAAAGCTGAGTTTGTCATTCTTAAAAAAGATTTCAGCTGACCTTGGAAATTAAACCAATGGCGAAAAGCTGTGTTTCTAAAGGAGCGGACTAGATGCAACAACAGAAGAAGGAAATATAAATAAAGAAGATAAATACTGAAAATTTTAGCCTGAACATGGAATAGTGTGACTATGTCTGCATTAACAGAGAGAGTGCTATTTGTTAATTAAAAAAAAAAAAAAAAGGCTAAAATTTATCTGAATAGAAGGCTTTGGGAATGAGAGAAACACACATCATAGAGACTAAAATCCACTGTTGTGCTTTGTAAACATTGCAAATGAAAGATAAGGAGTGAGACTGATTAGAGCTATATGGCACTTTTATTTATAACTTTTAACATAATATATACTGTGTTAAACTTTCTGTGCCCATTGAAATGTGGGCTTTCAATTTACCATCCTAAGCTACTCTCACTGAATTCAGCCTACCAAGAAATGCAAACACTGGCACATACATGGTAATTAAATACAGATGTGATTATTTGACAAATAATCATAACAAGTAATTGTCACTTCCTTGTTTAGAAACCACTAATTTAAAACATATGTGTTCTGACCTAACCTCACTCATGCACTCTTTTCTAATGTGGGCAGAGAAGAGGGAGAGAGGTTCAAGCTGTTATCTTTTCTACAAGAAAACTAACCTTTTGTTCCTTGGTTCTAACTTTCTCCTTGACAGAGTTACTTTGCTCAGAAGCATGTTTTAGACTGGCTTCTGTTTTGCAACACTTGTCATAAAAAGCCACTTTCTGATAGTGGGGTGGGAGGACAGAGGCACAAAGCGCAATGTGTTGGGATACCATTTCTTCCAGAAATAGCAGTGACAGTCATTTACATTATTAGAGTGCTGTGCTTTTTCCAGGCATGAAGAACACCCAGGTGTCTTTTCAGTCAGAAGAACCTTAGCTTAGATTAAGGCAACAAATAAACTGTAAAATTTTTCATGAAAGCATGTGTACCTTATCTTGGGCTTTACACTAAATACCAGCAGCGAACTAACCCTGGGCATATAAGACTGCCCATGACAAACTGTTCTCCATCCATGTTATGGGAGAATGATAGCCTGGAGGTTAAAACATGTTGTAGAAAGCATGCAGTCATAGAAATGTTGTAAATACAAGAGACTTCAAGCAACAGACACAAGAAATTAAGCATACCTGAGGGAGAGAGTCCCAAATACCCCTCTCACTTCGGACATGAAATACCCCCAAGTTTTCAGTTTGTTCATGAACCAGACATAGTTAGTCTTGGCATTTAATAACACCTTCTATGCTAATAAGAGGCATATGAAACTTAGTTGTTTACATATTATAACTTAAGAATTTTTATTTTCCCATTTACATCTATAAAATCAAAGTAATTTCACTCCAATTAATGAAACCATATCACAGATTAAAAAGCAATGTCAGCAGTACTGATTAAAATGGCATATCCCTAAGGATGCACATATCATGTAGCAGTTTACTTTGAAGTATGTTGTTTATCTGTACTGAAAAATATTAAACCCAATCTTCAAACAATGCAATTTAGGTTCTCAATCAAGTGCTGGTATGAAGTTCTGAAGAAAAATAGAGCAAGACTCTTAGTGTTTATGCAAAAAAGCACTGTTTACATTTCAGCTTCCTTTCAGAATCTGTAGTATTATGTTTATAGAAAGCAACCAGCAAAGTTGAATCATTTGATTATAATGAACAATACCATTTTAATTCATTATTATAAGTTTCTCTCATACCACCGTTCTGAAAAATGGAGATAAAGGAGATCTTGTATAGTCACGGGTTGTTGACTTCTTTCATTTTCTCTCTTTTTTGTAGATTCTTCCTATAACACAGAAGAGATCCCAGTTTTGATACATCATTAGGTTTGAAATCAACATATATTGTGTTTGTATTAGCTGAGACCATGTTTAACCATTCAGTTGAAGCAAGGCTGCTTTCCAAGCCTTCTCAGGCATGTGCTTCCTAGAAAATGTGCCATGGTCCAGGAGGAATTCTGCTTTCTAGGAAAAAGAAAGGTGTCAAGGAAAGATGCAGCATTCATTTTAGCTGCAGTAATAAAAGAAAAATATCCTGAGGCCACACATGCCTCCTCTCTTGCACTGAGGAAATGTGATGCCTTGCTCCGCCACTTCTTCCCCTGTACATGCAGCTAATATTCCTGAGGACTCTATCAAGATCTACTCTTCCTGGTGATATCAGTGCTGTTTCTCCATGCAGAGCTGCTGGCTATGGTAGTGATGCAGGATGAGTGCACCCTACAGCCCTTGTCCACTGAATATCTGGGAAGATAACAGAGCGCACCACAGATCCCTCCTTGTCTGCATATCCAGGTTGTCTTCAAAAGAAAACTAATGTACATAGGTAGCTGGTAACCACACAGATCTCATCTTGGAGCTGAGTGAGAACAAAGGGAATCCTGATAAAACAATCAGCGCTGGAGGATGAGATGCAAACCACAACTTCTCATTCTGCAAGGACACAACATATTCTCTGGGTATAGTCAAGCATCTTTGTGCATCTGAATATACCTAGAGCAATAGAGCATGCAGATAACATGCTTTCCAACATGAATTAATGATTTAGCGAAAAATATATTCAACTGGTCCATCAAGGCAACTTTAAAGAGCAAAACCCACCTCAGGTAAAGGAGAAGTACTCTGCTGACAAAAGTCTTCAGTCCTACTTTTGAATTTGTGTCATGATCAGAATCTTCCATGGCTGCATCTCAATACTGGTATCATAGTTAATTCCTCCAAACAATGTGCACAGCTAATGTCTCATCCCTCTAAACAATAAAGAACAATTCCAGATGTATGACCAGGTATAGGACCAGAGCACCACAGAAATATTCAGCCTGGGAGGGACTGTCGCTTCTCTCCTCCAACATACCACTGGATTGACACTATAGTCCACCTCCTTCCCCACCCCACTCCCACCCTGCCTTTTTCTCTCCCTCTCTCTGTTTTTTGCTTTCATGACTCTGCACTCACTCCATGGAGCAGCTCCAGAAGCCCGCTCCAGAAGAGGCAGTGGGAGCAAAGCTGGACATGCCAGGTTGCACCCTCAGCTGTGGAACTGAGACAGATGCACAAAGCCAGCAGCAAAGGTTGTCCAGCAGCTCTGATCATCCATCATGAACAAACAACTGCTTCACCTCTCAAGACCAGGAGTAAGACACAGTTACCTGCTACTGCTTAACTTCCAATCTCTTCTCTTCTTTACCCTTTTTAGCAGAGAGAGAAAGAATAAAACCAACCCTTTGCTTCAGAGTGATTAATACAGATCACCAGGAAAAAGATTTTATTCTTTCCTAATAAGGATGTTTTCCAAATCAAGACCCCCCACCAACATGTCTGACAAAAAATACTCAGGAGGCTCGCGGGTAGCTTCGTGTTGCACAATCAGGCAGCTTCCTAACCTTTCAGCTTCAAACCCACCTTAGGTTTTGTACTTTTTTGTTTGTTGGGGCTATTCCTCCTGTATAGTCCAATCAACATTCTTAGTGTCTGACATGAATATTTCAGTCTATTTACCATGGGAATTAGCAAACTGAGGTCTCTACACTCAGATATCTGAGCTACTTGTGACTATTTTACAATTACATGATCAGGTTAACACCTTCATGTCCCTGGGTCTATTTCCTCTATCAAAACTCATAACACAGTTTGTTTCCATAACAATTTTACATATTTTTAAATATGCCATTTAAGTGCATCCATCTAAAGGACATATTTTGGACCACTTTATTCTACAGAGCGTTTCATTTTCTGAATGAAGTAGATGGTGTTTCCTCAGAGAAATTTCCTATGGAAAAATTTGTATGCATTTAAAGCTAAAACAGAAAACAACCCTGTGCTGAGATCAAGTCAGAAGAAGGAAATCATTATTGATGTGACATGTCTTCCCCAGCTCTCCTTAAAGTCCCATCTCATCATACTGGAACATCTATCATTTCCGTGTCTGGCTGTGGTCTGAGAAAGAAATGATCTTATTCTGCATCCTGACACAACTGGAGAGAAAATTTCCAGTACTGCTAACTTCTTTTCACCCTGAGGAAGACAAGAACCAGTGGAAGGAGGGAGTAGACGACTGATAGCATGAAAAATAAATAAAATTTAAGAAGAAAAATAAAGAAAAGAAAAAAAAAAGAAAAATTTACTTCACACACACACCCCCAGCCAGGAGAATTAAATGTGTAATTTCTACAATGCCAACAAGAGAAGTGGATTAGTTTAACTTATGGACTTATCTTCGACTATGACACTGGGATGCGCTATTCTGTAGGTGTGTGTCAACAAGGTATCAGGAAACCACACCACTGTTTTTTTCACACCAGTGAAAAGATCAACATCAGCAAATTTTCACAGCTTTTCTGACTGCAATCTGCCTTGCTATCACCTGTCAACCTGGTGTGAAACTTTCTCACTGTCTTTGAGTAACGTGTAGAATCAATCTTTATGAAATGTGACTCTAATACAACCTACTCTGGCTTTGAGAGAATGATTTGACGGGGTAGCTATCCAGGAAAAAATATCCATTAGTATTTGAGTTGTAATTTTTACAGACTGCTCACCCAGACCTGATTCTCACTTGCTCTCCTCAATCTCCTTAATTGATCTTTGGAGGGATGATGAAATATGAGGTGTTCCTTGCACCCTCCATCTCACTGAGTCAGCAGCTCAAGTTGCCTCTTTCTTGCCTCCTACAATCCAGCTACAGGTTTGTCACAGAAAACAAAGCAAAATACAATGCATCACCACTGCAAAGAAAAAAAAAAACAAGCTAACCCACAAAAAAATCCTACCAAAACCATAATCAATCATCCTGAAGGCTCAATCTATGTAGTTGCTTTGTTATAAAAGTCTTAGCACCTTATATTTCGACAGCTCCTTCATAGCAAGTCCCCTGTGTACAACTTGGTTTTGAAAGCTCAGATGTAATTTTTTGACATTCCTTTAGACTGGGGCTCATTCTACTAGTTGGAAGAACTCATTTACAGATCCTCTTACAGATCAGAAGCAATAGGCCTGCAGAAATTTACTCACCTTAGCTCATCCATGGAATAAGAAAAAGCTTACTGCAGATCTGTGGAACAAACCATTGACATACAGTGCAGATACAGTGTCTGATGCAAACTTTCTTCAGTAGTGGTATTTTTTTTTTTTGGAAATTCTTTTAGAAACAAGTTTTGTAAATGTCTTTAATATATTAAGAACTTCTAGTCGTTCCTTTTACACACAAGATCCATAAAACTCACTGTGGCTTATCCATGAAGAATTGATTTTTTAGAAAAACTTCAGAATATTGCATTTTAAATGGTTCTTGAATATTTTAGTTATTCCAGGATTTAATTGTTTTTTTCTGTTGGTTTATTTTGGTCAGAATATGATCTCCCTTTCTGTGCTGCATTAGTTACATCAAGAGGCTTGCTGTGTAACTTTGGAAAAGTCGTTCTGATTAGTAACAGATGAGTAGCAGCTGACAAACAGTGAACCAAGCTTCCCCACTAAGTGTCCAAAATCCTACTGAAATAAATATATCTTCATATTTACTTATTTTCTTTACCTGTAAGGTTGTTTCCCACTGAGAGAAATTACACTGATTCAATAATCTCTGCAAATAACGTGTATTTGCAGAAAACTACTGAAAGGTGGGTGGAAAAATATTTAAAATTGTGTTTAGTGTACAGGTAATTATGATTTATCATCAAGATATTTCAATTTAAAAGGAAATAATGGGGAAAACAAAAAATTATCTAACAGTCCTGCTGAAACGGTTACATATGTTATGGTGAGCCACAAGCTGAACATGACAGGATAATATCATGTTGTTCCTACCAGAAAAATGTAAAACAGCTGGAGAGGTTCCAGAAGAAAGGGACAAAGAGGACTAGAATCTTGAAGAAGTCTTCACTGAGGAAGGGCTGAAAGAACTAGTATTGCACACGTCAAGGAAAAGGAGGATGGAGGACAGAGTGGAACATGATATTCTTCCAGAATGCAGCTGTTTGTTATAAGAGAAACAAGTATTTCATTGGAGTTTCTGATTTTGGATGTCCACTACAGGCAGGAAAAGAAACAATGAAAATGAAGGAAATTATTCAAAAAAGTTTTCTAATGTTTATGACAATGAAGTATCGGAGTAACTTGGCTGGAGGGAGGCTTGGGAGAGATAAGTACTGGAGTATTTAAGGGCTGGTTATCAAAGTATCTGTCAGCAAGTACACAGGGAGACCTGAAAGCTCTACCGAGGGATTTGGACAGGCTGGCTGATGGGCTGAGGTCAAATGTATGAGGTTCAACAATTCTCAGTGCTGAGTCCTGCACTTGGGTCACAACAACCCCAAGCAACACTACAGGCTTGGGGGAGAGTGGCTGGAAAGCTGGCCAGTGGAGAAGGACCAGGGGTGCTTATTGACAGCCACTGAACATGAGCTAGCTTGTTCCCAGGTGGCTAAAGCAAAAGGCACCCTGGCCTTTATCAGCAATAGGGTGGCCAGCAGGACTAAGAAAGTGAACATTGCCCTGTACTTGGCACCGGTGAGGCTGCACCTCAAATCCTGTGATCAGTTCTGGGCCCTCACTACAGGAGAGACATTGATGGGCTGGAGCACATCCAAAGAAGAGCAAAAATGCTAATGAAGGGTCTAGAGCACAAGTCTTATGAGGAGCAGCTGAGGGAAAGGGGGTTATTCAGCCTGGAGAAAAGGAGGCTCAGGGGGGACCTTATCACTCTCTACAATAGCCTGGAAGGGGTTCATAGTGAGGTGGGTGTTAGCCTCTTCTCCTAAGTAAAAAGCAATGGGTTGACAGGAAATTACCTCAAGTTGTGCCAGGAGAGGTTTTGGTTGGATTTTAGGAAATATTTCTTCACTGGAAGGGTTGTCAGGCATTGGAACAGACTGCCCAGGGAAGTGGTGGAGTCACCATCTCTGGAGGCCTTTAAAAGGCTTGTCAATATGGCACTTAGTGAAATGGTTTTGTACTGGACTTGGTGGTGATAGATTAATGGTTGTACTCAATGATCTTAAGGGTTTTTTCCAACCTAAATAAATCTGTGATTCTATATATCTACCATCAGGAAAAAAATTTGCTCCAAACTCTTTGATTCTATATACTTCACATGCAAAATTAATCATAGAATCATAGAATAGTTAAGGTTGGAAAGGACCTTAAGATCATCTAGTTCCAAACCCACTGCCATGGTCAGGGACACCTCACACTAAACCATATCACCCAAGGCTCTGTCCAACCCAGCCTTGAACACCGCCAGCAATGGAGCATTCACAACTTCCCCAGGCAACCCATTCCAGTGCCTCACCACCCGCACAGTAAAGAATTTCTTCCTCATGTCCAATCTAAACTTCCCCTCTTTAAGTTTAGATCCGTTACCCCTTGTCCTATCATTACAGTCCCTAATGAAGAGTCCCTCCTCAGAATCCCTGTAGTCCCCCCTTCAGATACTGGAAGGCTGCTATGAGGTCTCCATGCAGCCTTCTCTTCTCCAGGCTGAACAGCCCCAACTT
>JANRGW010053466.1:5124-17682 GCA_024733675.1 Psilopsiagon aymara | reverse complement strand
CACCTGACTGCCATGATTTTTCAAATATGATGGACAGTGGCTTAGCAACTTCATTTGCCAGCTCCTTCAGGACCCATCATTGATTTCATCAGGTCCCATGGATTTGTATACGTTCAGGTTCCTAAGATCATCTCAAACCAGATCCTCTCCTACAGTGGGCCCAGGGTCTTCATTCTCACTGTCCCTGCATCTGCTTTCTAAGACTTGGGTGGTGCGGTCAGAGCATTTGCTGGTGAAGACTGAAGCAAAGAAGTCATTAAGAACCTCAGCCTTCTCCAAATCCAGGGTAGCCAGTTCTCCCAATACCTTCTGGAGAGGGCTGCATTTTCCCTAGCCTGTCTTTTACTTGCAATATACCTATAGAATCCCTTCTGTTGTCCTTAACATCCCTAGGCAAGTTTAATTCTAACTGGGCCTTAGCCTTCCTAACCTGGTGTTCCCGGACAACATCCCTGTATTCTTCCCAGGCCGCCTGTCCTTGCTTACATCTTTTATAAACCCTCTTTTTTCATTCGAATTTTCCTCAGAAGCTCCTTATCCATCCAAGTAGGTCTCCTGGCCCTCCTGCTGCATTTCCTTCTTCTTGGGATGCATTGCTCCTGCTCATGCAGCAGGTGATCCTTGAATATCAACCAACAGTCCTGGGCCCTCCTGCCCCCTAGGGCTATATCCCATGGAACCTTACTGAGAAAGTTCCTGAAGAGGCCGAAGTCTGCTGACTTTCTATTATTTACTGTTCTGGATTCTGTGATAGAAAATCAGAATGTAAATGCTATGAAATATGTTTGGAATTAGAATTTCTCAACTCATGGTCACTCATTACAGTTTACTTTAACTCTTTAATAGCTGTGTTGTGGAAAAGGCTACCCTGTGTTTTTTCAGGTCCTCCATGGTTAGTTTGAAAAGCAGAAGAATAATGATCAAAATGACAAATAACAAAGCAAATAATACATTGTGACCAGTGAATACTCTTTCTCTGTGACGAATGTGCTTGTTTGCATGTGAATATAGGTATTGATATGAGAAACCATTTATCAGTCTTGTGTGGAAAGAAACTACTGGAAGAGAATAGGTTGCAAAATGGGTGAAACAAACAACTCTTTAAGTTACCACCCATTATTATAAATTCTATTATGGTTCAGCCAGCTCTACCATATGATATGAAGGAAAGGGCGAATCCAGGCACTATTCAGCACTTGAATACATTAGATAAACACTGGTAAAGGTCACCAAAATTCATCATCTAATTAGAATGATTATGGACTGAGCTATATTTTCTTCCACTGACCTGTTGGTTCTGTTAAGGACATTATGCACTCACAAACCTGTCACTTCATGGAACTGTAGCATTCTTTTCCCCGTGTATTACAGTGCCAAGGTCAGTTCTAGTTCACTAAGCCAGAGGAACATCTATCATTTCCATATCTAAGAATCACAGTGAAGTGTGTAATTTTTGGCTCCCTTTTTCTGATGTTTTCAGCCTTCTGTAAGACTCTTATTCCTATTTCTCTTATCAGCTCTTGTTTAGCTCATGTTTCTCTTGGTCTGGGATGCTCTTCACTCTGTCATTACCTCTACTGTCCTCCCACAGAGTAACCATTCCTGAGCAGCTTTTCATCTCTTTGTCTCTCTTTAAATTGAGACGTGGGTAATTTATAAATGTGATATCTGCTTTCAACAAAAATGAACTACTGGACATAGCACAACATTTGTTGGGGGACATCTACAGGCTGATTCTTGCCACACAATGTTAATGGTGATATACTGCTTGTCAAACAAAGGACATATCAGTCACACCCAAGTTACCTTCCTTTTTTCTTTTAATTAGTTAATCTTAAAATATTACATCCTCATTTCAAAAATAAAAGCAAATTCTTGATTCCACATCACATATATGCAATTAACAGAAACTGCGTATTTACCATCAATTTAAATAATGAGATGATGGGCACTGCAGCTCTTTTGTCTGAAGATATTTGATTATTTGGATGTCAAAGCAGAAGGAAAGAAAAAACTAATTCAAATACTCTTACCTCTAAATCAATATGCTTTATACATAGTGCACCAGTATCATGGCTGTGAGCTAAGCAATTGCTAAGCTTTTTAACAAATTATTTGTTGCTGCTCTTATTTTTCCTTTTTACTGGTTTTCAAAAGCCAAACTAGTGAAAGAATGGAAAGTCTGCTTAAAAGGACAAGAATCTAATTGAAAACTCGATTTTCTGTACATAAAACAAATATATTTCTTCTTAGCCTATGAGGATGACACTAAGGCACTGAGAATCAGATTTTCAAAGAAATGTAGGTATCCAGCTCCAGTGAACCCAGAGACAAAGAAAGAGTATGCCTAATTAGCCTATAAGAAGATATTTAATGTCTGTGTTAAAAGATTTTGTAAGAAGCAGAGTTATAGGCAAACTTGGAAGATTTCCACCTGGAAAACTGCGTCTTTCATGTATCCTCAGTGGTAATAATCACCTATCCACCATTATAGTCTGCCTCATCCATTGCATACTTTGCTGGAAGGAATGTACAGCTGTTATTACAAATTGTTTAGCTTACACATTCTCCAATTCCCAAACTATTTGGTCACATTGCACTTCAGCCATCACCGTGGGAGTGTGGACAAGACAATTTCCAGATTCAAGATCTTCAGCCATACCTTCCTAGTAGCTGAGTATCTAATGAGCCTCAGTCCTAAATAAAGGAGGAGCAAATGAAGCAACATCCACTTCTACAAAAATTATATTTAAATTGTGCCCACTGGCATTGTCTGCTTAATGGTAGTTTACGCTTAGCAGCCAAGAATGCGCTTATGTAAAGGATGCCTTGTGAAATTTTCACTGAAAGTGTAGTTTGTTGGGTTTTCAGTAGATGGGAGACATCCAAACTTGATATTACTCTGAGGACTTGTAACTAGAAAGCAAAGGCAAAGTTGCATTCATAGCACCAAGCAGATCAGTCCCATTCTCTTCTCTGACAGCTCATACCCAGATTTCAGCAGCAGCTCATCTGCATGAGCGCCAAGCAACCAGCACAGACAAGGTCTGTGTGCTTTCAACAGATGTTCATGACTATGTTCCTAGTACTTACACAGCTGAGCTATCAGCAGCATCTCATTGCACATTTTCCAGCATAGATAATAATTTCTAGACCATATATTTCTTTTTCTTTGCATGTCCCAAAGCATTCATGTAGCTGCGTGTGGGTGAAACAGTTTTCCTACATGAGGCTGAAGGGTGCAAGGTTTAGGCTGGGAGCCCCTTGCTGGATTCAGACATCTCAATCCTGTGACTGTTTAATCACTGACTAAAGCCAAGGTCATTTCCCTTTATCCTATCCCTACAAAGACTGAACTCTACAGAAAGGTGACCAAAGGAACACATTGCTGGTAATTAATGGAGGAAGGGAGAGAAAGCTTAGAGGAGAAGCTCTTAACAGACTCTGATAGTCAGCAGACTATCAGATACTTCTGCAACAGAAGGTTTGTGAAGTACATCAAGCTTGCTTTGGGCTCTGTTAAAAAGCTAATAAGGTATTCCCATTTGAATATATCCTAGACCTGGAAGAAAAAGAAGTACAAATTCATTTTCAGTTAGTAAAGACTCTATTTAACTAGGTTAAGGTGTGTGTTTGCAATTTCCCCAGAAACACTACAGAACATTGTTTTAAAAAGCCAAAGTTGCACTGTTAGATGTGAAGCTCATCATAGAGGTCTCCAACCACAGATGAGTTGTTTATTCACTTTTTTCTTGTAATTATTCTTCTGGAATATTCTTCTTCTCTGGAATATTTCAGAGTTTCAATTTATTTTCCTAACTGTTCTTGGTGAAATCTGATGCATGTGGAAGATTTTCCTTGTGTATGGAATGAGAGGTGGGTTCAGTGGTGTGCCGGTGACAGTCTTAGCTACTCCAAAAACATAATTCAAAATCTCAGACCAAACTTCAAAAAGTAGTGTTAGTGGTGACATTTAACTCATATATCTAAATGCATTCGTCTCTAACAGCAACCTGTGTTAGACTGTTGGGTATTACAATATCGTCATTAAAGTTTTTAATATAACTTTATTTTCTATGTTAAAATTATTTGGCTGTGCTATATGCTCACATTACAGCCACTTATATAATAAAGCTATTTCCTTCTCTCAGGATTTTCAATCAACACAATATTCTTCTGAATTTACTGAAAAAAATAGCTGACTTACAAATGTAAAGATCTTAATGGTACCATTTCTGAGCAGCTGTATTCCCTGACAGTTGGTGACGGTGTCAGAAGGATCATTCACAAGCTGATAGATGCTCTAGATTTACATTAAAAAATCATAATATTTTAAAAGGTGGATTTCTTTCTCTAAATCTTCTGACATGAGATTTAGGAAAAAATTCTATGCCCATGAACACTTTATTTCCCTGATGACACCATAAAACATGATGCAATCTGCTGTGGTTCAGGAATTCAGAACAGAGAATTACTGCACACTGCATTTCAGTGTTAACATTCCAACAGACATTAATTACCGTGTTTCCTAACAGCACTCACTCTGCAGTTCTCAGAGGATCTCTTGTCTTCTGAACATTGCAATGTTAAACTAGATGGGACACCAGGTTGCCAAAATGTTCTGTAAAATCACAATATACAACTATGGAAACGGCAAGTGAATAAAAGTCTTTGTCAGACAGAAGGACCCCATTGCAGGGTCAGTCAAGTGCTAGCTAGTCACCTCTGCTTCTGCTAGTTTTGTACATCTCAGGGAAAGAATCTAACAGACCACTGAGCAGCAACATCTGTTGATATAGCTCTTTCCCATCCTGCACTATGCAAGTAGAGCCATGACAATAGTCATGGGCCTGGCTACCTTATTTTTCTTCACAAAATACTCACTAAAATAGGAACTGCTAAAAGCTAAGATTATAAATACACATCTTCAAACTTAAAAGTCAGACTCTGGTGCCAGCATGGAATAGTATGCCTTTCTAAATTCTGAGAATGTTTTCTTCACAGGGGTGAAAGCTATCAGTTTTCAGGTTTTTTCCAACAGAAACATTTCCTTTGTCAGTCCAAGACGTGATCTTAGGAGCGCCTCTGTCCCTTCTTTGCCTCCTTCAGCAGGCGCAAAAAGGGTTGAACCTCCATTAGATACCTTTCTGAGAAAAGGTAAGGTTTTGAGACACTGTAGATCTCCTTTTCGAAAGGTCTTTTAGTCAGCTCCTTTGTTTTTGCATGGGATATGTGGCTACAAGGGTATTGGATCTGTTCCAAAGCCACACTGTGCAGCCTGCTAATGAAGCCTGCTTCTTCCATCTAAAAGTCGAGGTTACACTCCTGTATCAACACTGGCCAATATCACGCTGATAGTATAGCAGTTCTTTGTGTCATCTCAGACACTTCACAGACTGCTTTCCTGACCATCCTTGTCAGTGGTGATATGAGTCAGTATCTAGCCCCTAGACTTTATATTACCCTATCACTTCCTACACCCTTTTGTCAGATGAAGACATCACTACACATCACCCTCCCACAAACCCCATTGTTCTCAACCTTATACTGTGTTCTCTTCACTTGACTAGCAAAAGCAACTCCTGTGTCCCAAAACCTGTTCTCTTTTACTTAGCTTGTATTGTCCATGTCCAGGATCCTTGAGGGAAATGTGGATCTTAGGACTAGGGGTGTCCCCAAAACAGGCAGTATGAGCAGATCAGGTTAAAGATCACAGAAAGTTATCAACATTCAAGTGACCAACATTCAATAGCACCACCAGCAATAACTGCTTGTATGCATCTCTTTGTAACACAGGTCATCCGAACCTTCGGGTGAACTGAACACATAACGAAGCTACAGACCAGAACATGTAGAAAACTGCTAGAGAAAAATCTACTCGTCAAGCAAAAAGTCCTAAGCAGATAGGGGTGTTGTTTTGAAAGAATGATAAGATGACTTCATACAGCAAAAATCATACTTAAAAAAGATCTGCAAGGAGGTATAGGGAGGGGCTGCATCTACAGGGTGAGGGCTACAATTACTGGAGTAAACTCAGTTGCAACAGGCACAGGGACTCAGTTACCTTTTCTATGAAATTATTAAAATCATCCCTGAACATATCTTGGCCTCCCAAACAATCTGTTTTTCTCACTTCTGTCCTCAGTTTTGGAGGCCAAATGGGCAATGTGTCACTTACAACAGGCAGTTGTCCTGCAGGTAGCCACCTTGTTTTGAGGGGCGGCAGAGTATAATTATGAGAACACCACACCAGGCAGTGTCATTGCTGAGAATGGACATGGACTCATTTAGCCAGAGTGGCTGAGAGCCCCAAAGCCTGCATCTACAACACTAGCTACGAGAAGCAAGTTAGGAAAGCTGCCACGGGCAGAAAGCCCAGCTGAACAACAGGAGACAAGGATGCATTCTGCTGCATCCAGCACTCTCAGCTACTCTCACTGTCCTCCAAGGCTGAACACCCTCAATCAATTATAGGCCTCCTCCCTTTCCTGCAGGCTCAGCAAGACTATCCCTATGATCTCCTGAAAATAGTATTTCCTGTGCACTGAAGATTTGCCCCAGCATGCTGCAATTCCATGCAGCACTGACTGCTACATTCTCTTTCAAGGGATTCATGCATCACCAGTGCACCACAGCATTGGAACTCTACTTCATGTATCATTAATTCTGCCTTGGGATAGGACTAGGTAACCTTTGAGATCTTTCCTTTCTTCTATGATAATTACATATTCAGGATACAAAGTTCCTGCTTTCCTTCCTTTCTTCTTTTTTCTCTTTTCTTTTCTTTTATTTTATTTTATTTTATTTTATTTTATTTTATTCTTTTCTCTTCTTTCTTTTTCTTTTCTTTTCTTTCTTTTCTTTTCTTTTCTTTTCTTTTCTTTTCTTTTCTTTTCTTTTCTTTTCTTTTTCTTTTTTCTTTTCTTTCTTTTCTTTTCTTTTTCTTTTTTCTTTTCCTCTTCTCTTTTCCTTTCTTTTCCTTTCTTCTTTTCTTCTCTTTTCTTCTCTTTTCTTTTTTTTCCTTCTTTTTTATTTTTTTTTATTTCTATACTTCATCAAAAAGAAAAAAAAACATTGAAGGAGATAATCCAAGCCATGCTCATTTAATGCCTGAGAAAATGTATGGGACTGCCAAACTCTGTCAGGCTCTGAGACCAATCAAGGAAGCCAATTTTAAATTTTAAGGACCTCCCACAAGACTGCTCTGTTAATATTTCAGTCTCTGCTGTGATTTGAGTGATTGCTCAACCTCCTCAGCTGATCTCATCTACTAACCCAGTGTCAGGAGAATAGAGACACTGTTTCTCCCTTGTGAAAGCTGCACCACAGGGCATGCAGTCCATTTCCAAGTCTCAAGCAGTAGCCACCAATCTAAAAGGTGCATACATCTAACTGCTCTTTTGGGTCAGACTTGGGGTTTTGTTCTGCTGATGCTTGCTAAGTGAGACTTCCAGTTGTACATAGAGTAGCATAACAACTAAATTATGCTTTCATATCTAATTCTGAGATATATGAGAGATATTCACTGAATATACAAACCTGGATTGTTTTCCCTTGGGGACTCAGGGATTCCTCCTCTTTAGCATGATCAGCGTGCACTTTCTCAGCCAGGAAATGGAGTATGCATGATTGATAGTTGCTTCCAATACTACTCCTCCAACTGTTCATCAAGACATTGATATTACCAGCATATGGGAGACAAATTACAGTATAGAAGATTCTTTCTAGTTCTTTATGAAGTTTCAACCATGGTCTGTCATCTCTTATGTCTGCATTGTACAGATACACTATGGATCAAAAAGACTGTAAAAACTTTTGAACCTGTAAAACAAACTCCTCTAACCAAGCTCAAATTCCTTACAAACATCAGTGACACAAAAAAGCTTGACAGCATGAGGTTTACCAACAGTTATATGTAAAATCAAAACATCATAATCATCATGGCCTGTTAGTAGAATTTCCGAATACCTGAAAGTCAAAAAAATGATATTATTTACATGGGTAGAGATCAAAGAGTAGTCAAAGAAGTGAATGAATATGTTCTTTATTTGAGAGCATTATTTCAGGCCTTCTATATCTATCTTTTTAAGAAAGCCCTTCTGGAAAGCAGAAAGTTTGTTCTTGCTCAGCTTTAAGCAATAGACACGTGATTTTCCCAGTTCCCTCAGCTTTTCCAGGTAGCTTCACTTTTAACATACCAAGTTGCTAAAAGCAAGTGTTTCTTTTCAAGTCATATTGTAACACAAGCAGAACATTCAAAAATCCACCATGGAAAATGAACGAATATGTGTCATAAATCAAATGCTCTGCAGGTAAATGAAAGGAAATCACATCTCTTTGTTCACCTAACAAATAATCTAAAATTTCAGGTAAATTATTTTCACACTGGGTTTTTTTTACATCAGAGTGACCACAAGATTTCCTGCTCTAAAATATTTATGGAACAAATGCAGTAAGTTCCAGGATAAAGAGTTCTTACACATCCATGCTGGTAGATAACTTCCATACAAGTTGACTGAGTTTCTTCCAGTGTGAACATCAGAATCTTAAACCACAGCAGAACTGAAACTATAAATGTACATTGCAAACATGGTGGAATCTACCATGTATTTCTATTCATCATTGACTAAAAGTGATTGATGGACTTAAAATATTTTACTTGAAAGGAAAGTCCACTTGTTTCCACTAATTTGTTCTTTTTCAGCTCTATGTCACAAGAATTTCATCCACATCTGACAGCCATTCCTGACATCCTCACTCTATTGAGTGAAGCTTATTGAATTCTATTAAAACCCTCACAGCAAAAACAGTCACAAATTTGAAGCGGAAAAGGGAAAAATGAGTGTGTTCTTTTTTCCTTACATCTAAAGAGCCTGAATCCTGTTACTCTGCAAACCATTCGGTATTTGCAGATGTTTGTCATAGAGGAGGGGAAAATGTTATTTTAACTTGAAAGGTTGGTCTGGGCTTCAGTTGTACAGGGCGTGATCCCACAGGTACTGTGCTTAACTCTTGGATAGTTTTCCTTCAGGAATTCCTAAGGAATAAGTTGTTCCTAGCAATTTGCTTATTTACAGCCACATAGACATTTCACAGGAGAACCTAAGTATCACAGCTTAAGTCAAAAGGCTGATTCATGCCAAGATCATAGAGAGACAATGGCAGGGAAGCATTACCTTTAAGCACCAAACTTTTTCTAACGCATCGGGTCAGAAGTCCTAAAGAAAGACTAATAGTTCCATTCCAATTTCCTCAAGTCCATTTCTGAGATAGATATCTCAGAAAGCTGTAAGAGATTTCAGGAAAATATAATTTTTAATTATATATTTAATTATATATTATTATATGTGTATATTATATTATTATATGTATATATTATTATATTATATATTATTATGTTATATGTATATTATATATTATTATATATTATTTATAATATTATATTAAAATATTAATTTTTAATCTTTTGTGAAAGAACAAAAAATATTTCAAAAATTGCCTAAAAGGAAGAATAAACAGAAACTTCTCAAGAGTCAACTTCAGAAAAGATTAGATTAAATTTTATTTTTCTGACCTTAATTGTTGTTGTATTGTAGCTTGGTATTGCATTATATAATCCTGTTCTGCTGCAAATTTCTTTGATAAGTGGACCAGCTCACTGGTTTTATTTACCCTTAAGAGAAAAGATTAACAAGTGTCTGTCACTATTTCATTATAATGCCCATTCCTCCAGGCACAGTCTTTAAGGGTTTTCTTGCAAAGAAAAAGAGACTACTTTCCCATCTGTCCTATTCTTTGAAACCAAGCCAATTGCTTTTAAAATTTCCCAGATATGCTCCCAAACTAGGAAGCATCATTGCTTAACTTTAGAGAGACAGAATAGCAGGGAAGAAATTAATTCGTTATTTCTCAGTAGGACTTGCATAACCACAGTGACTTTATTTTCAAAGCTACAGCGATTTGAGAGCCATAGCCCCAAGATGCAAGCTGCCTTGGGTCTAATGTCACCGCTTCATGACAGATGCAGGAACTTGCCTTGTCTGACAAGAAACGAAGTGTATTTTCCACTGGGATGAAGTACAAAATCCAAACTCCACCTAATGTCTCATCATCAAGCATCAGAAAAGAGCTTGGCATTAGTCCACCCAGCTCAGAAAATCTTACACTATGAAACTACACATAAAAGTTCACAACAGAAAGCTGATGCTGCTAAAAATAATTTATCCCTTCATTGCTGGGCACTGCTGTACATCACAACATAGACAAACTAGTGAGCAACTAACTTGCACAGAAAAGCACATGGGTTTGATGATTTCCTGCATAGATATTTGCCAGAAGAGGGATCTGGCAGGAGGTCTGATATCCCCTTTTGCTGGTTGCTGCTGCTTACAGAATAAGGAGCCGTCTCTGCTAGATCAGCCAGCTTCCTTCTCCATTTTCTTCTGGTCATACTTCTACCAAAAATATTTGCGTTTATGGAGAGCTTCAGGGGGATTACCTTATTCCTCAGGCTGTGGCTATACAAGCCACTGTTTTGGGTACAGATTTAATCATTCCAGACTCCAGACTATTCCTTAATGCTCATTCCTGTTATTCCACTTCCTTAACACCAGCATGATATACCATTTGTTTGACCATTTTATAAGCCAGATTGATAATGAAATAGCTTTTATAGCAGGCATAACTGGAGGAGCAGGAAGTTGAGGCAGGAGCAGAGCTAACAGCTGGAGGTGAACTGGGGTTGAAAATAACAGCAATCAGATCTTTTCCTTTAATGAATCAGCTTGTGCAAACAGCCTGTGAGTGTGTTTGGCAAGACTGTGGAAAAGCTGACCAGAAAACTTCAAAATGGAGGCATCTTGCTATAGATTGTCCAACAGCATTTTTAGCAGCACAGATGAGGAGCTGTGGCATGGAATGGAAGTTGTGACTGAGGACAAGAACAAGGAAGCTAAAGGAAATGAGTTCCTAAACCAGAATCTATGCCAAGGCCACCACAGAACCATAGAATCATGGAATCATAGAACAGTTAGGACTGGAAAGGACCTTAAGTTCATCTATTTCAAATCCCCTTGCCATGGGCAGGGACACCTCCCACTAAACCATGTCACCCTTTGCAATGTTTCCTAGCTTGGTTTACACTCCCTCTAGTATTGGGTGCTCAGGAGCTGCAGAGGGCTCTGCACACAAGTTCACAGTACCAGGTCGCACATGCCTCAGCAGCCTGAAGACCTTTTACAGCCACCCTGTGGGAGCATAGCCCCACCAGCCCGCTGTGCAGAGCACCCACTGCTTTCCCCACAACAGTCTTTCAAGAAGACAACAGGCTGCTTTCTGGTCAAGGCTGCCACCTGCAAAAACATTTCTACAGGCTCTTTAGAGACTTTGACAATTCAGAACCCAATCCACAACAGAGTTTATAATTTCATAGAGACATAACACTTTCTGTCACAGATTAGCTATCTTCTCACAGATGTCTGTCTCTCCCCTGTCAGCTCGGTCTACACAGCTCTCCTACACATGGTGAGAAGTACTTTGTTGTGACACAGCTTTCTATCCTTGCAAAGCTGGGAGCTGGCTACACTCCTGCCAGTGTTTGCACAAGCAGCCTGCTAGGAGGGAAGACAGACTGGCTGACACTGCAAGTACACTGAAGTTGCCAGAGTAATATATAATACCAATATGTAATTCCTCCATATTGGTAGTATTAAAAACCTTTCAAAAGCTGTTTGAAAAATCACAGAATGCATGTGCATGTCACAGCATAGAAAAGAATGTGCTAAAGGTTGGGGCAAAGGAGCAGAGAGGGCTGAAGGAAGCAATCTGTGTTCCTTTGCATTGCCAAGAGATTCAAACTAACTTTGATTTTTATTGCCCCTACTCCCCATTTCTCTTACAATCCATATTACTTCATACAGTAAATGATATTGAGTGGATAACAGCACAAGAAGAGCAATGTTTCTAGCTGCAGGTGCTGGATCTGACTTAGAAGCAGGAAGATGAGTTTCCTCTCCCCCAAAGGTGGTCAGAGTGTGCACTGGGAGAGCCATATGGGGCACTTGTGGTCACAGACTTATTAGGAAATGTAAGCCTATTCAAATCCATCTTAATCCCCAAAACTGAGATAGCCCTGCAAAGTAGTCTGCCTAAGAGGGAGCTGACCCTTCTTCTTCTTTAATCCACATAAGGCAGTGGTTTATAAACTTTCTGGCATTAGTGCCAGTGATAATTATTTCAAAATGTCAAGAATGCTATTTAAAGTCTTTCTCGCTGTGCTGCTCCACCTCCCCTCGCGTTTCTTTTCCTTACATTCTTGAGCAATTGAAAAGTAGCCCAAAATCAGCTTTAGTTCACCTCACCCATGACAGATTTCAGCTTCCCTGCAACAGGGCATCAAAGTGCCATGATTTGTCTATTAGGCTGTTTATTGTAAGCCTAGGCTGCATTAATTCAACAGTAGGACTGAGAAGAAAGGGAAGCATGTTTGTCGTGGTTTAGGCCATAAATCAGCCACGCAGTTTGTTCACTCACTTCCCCCTTTTTCTTCCCTCTGCTCCT
>JANRGW010053462.1:0-12171 GCA_024733675.1 Psilopsiagon aymara | reverse complement strand
TAACTTGTACCTATTACCTCTTGTCTTTTCCGTGTCACTCGTTGCCAAAAGCAGTCTCAGTCTTCTTTGTTAGCCACTTTTTTAAAACTGGAACATGATGCTAAGGTCTGCCTGACCTTCTTTTCTCTAAGCTAAACAAGCCCACCTCTTCAGCCTTTCCTCAGAGCAGGCTGTCCAGTCTTGTGATCATCTTTGTGGCCTTTCTCTGGATCCTCTACACCCTATCCACATCTCTTGTATATTGGGGAGCAAAATTGAACAGTATTCCAGGTGTGGCCTGACAAGTGCTGGGTGGGATAATGACTTCTTTATGTCTGCTGGTGATGTCCTTGTTGATGTAACTCAGTTTTAAGATCTTCAGATTAAAACAGCATGTTATATAACACAAAAATCTAAAAGTCAGTATTATTTTCTTAGAGATATGAATTAATGAAGATTTTTATCCTGTTAAATCTGGATTTATCAATTTTCATATTTATTTGGATTTTACTTTTACCAGAGTTTTTGCAATCACTCTGCTGAGAATAATTAATTTTCTTAGAATAAGAAAATCAGGATGAAAAGTCCAAAACATAGCCTCCTTTTGCTTAGTTTGGGTCATGTGCCCTGTCTCTGCTTCCTTCTGGCTTCTTGTGCCCCTCCTCACTGGCAGAGCATGAGACTGAAAAGACCTTGACCCGGGTAAGCCTGCTGAGCAGCAACTAAATCTTCAGTGTGTTACCAGCATTGTTCTCAGACTAAAGCCAAAACATAGCGTTCATTCAAAAGCATTCAACTGTGCTGAGCTATCATCTGGTTAAAGGTTCACAGAGACTTAACAGAGGTTTTGTTTCCTGAGACAACATTTGAAATCAAGGTTTACCTTTCCAATAAAAACGTTATTTTATTTATATCCTATTATCTGTATTAGTATGAACAGTTTAATATTTCAGAATTTAAGACATGTTTATAATCTGTTCTCTACCCAAAATAATTCAGCCTTTAATTGCTAAACTACATTAACGCAGGCCATAAAGTGAATGTGTTTTTTCTCCCACTAAGAGCAAAGTCTACTCAATACCTGTTCAGAAATCTCATCTACTCATTAAGTACCAATAGATAATGAATAGAAGTTTTAAAATATTAGTATGTGTGATTTTTTCTGTCTTTGTAAAAATAAGAATCAGCTATGATGTGAAAAATGCAAGGCACTTAGCTATAGATTCCTCTTGGCTTAAGCAAATGTACCTGCATGAATAAAAGTGAAATGATTTTTTACATGTTCTGCTAAGTAAGTACAGACTGCACAGCTAAAAGCTGAAGGAAAAGGCATTTTCTTGTCATCCCAACAGTATCTCATGTCTAGATACTGGAGAACTGGGATATCTGACTGCTGCTCTTAAAACTAGCTGCATTCTGGGTTAAAAAAAAAAAAAAAAAAAGGAGACTACAAATAGAAAACGCCAGTCAGATAGTTTAAAAAGCAGACAGTCAGGGTTCATTTGAAAATACCTTTTTTCCTTAGGATAATTTGGAACATAAGGAAACAGAGAAGGTGATGTGCTGCAAGAGAGAAGTACAGAGATCATTCAGACAGAGCTGATCTAGTAATTAGTTTATTGAGTTCCACCAGTAAATTTAAGCATGTAAAATTTAGGCACGTAAAGTACAGATGACCGGCAGTAAATATTATACACTAAGTGTAGGATAGAAAGATTATTGCATAAACTTACTGTTTGTATCTTAAATGTTACATGCAAAAAATGTCATCTACCAACCCACCCATGTCTGGTGATCAGGTGAGGGATCTCTTAGACCCTCTTGCTGAGAAGTAATTTCAAGAGGTGTTCCTACTGAAGGGGAGATCACCATCATCAGCTGCTATGGAGAGAGAGCTCAATAAGCCCTGGTGGCTGCAGGCATTTATGATATGAAGTGGTTCATTGGTAGTCAAATTTTCTGCTGTGTTCATGTAGTTCTGGCTGCTTATCAGCCTTGTCCCTAGCCAAACCATTTTTTGGTTGGGTTAAGTGCTGAGTTCTCACTGAAAGCCTCACAGAATAACCTTAAGTTCGCTTAGACCTACTTGCTGAGCATCTGCCTGGACCAAAGTTCAGTTAGGTCAAACAGGAGGAATGCATCTATCACACAGTACAGATTTGGGTTATTTCACAGGATTGTGACTCACTGGATCACAGTGTAGTCTCTTATTGCTGCTGGGGATTCAGCATAGAATCATAGAATAGTTAGGGTTGGAAAGGACCTTAAGGTCATCTAGTTCCAGCCCCCCTGCCATGGGCAGGGACACCTTCACTAAACCATCCCACCCGAGGCTCTGTCCAGTCTAGCCTTGAACACTGCCAGTGATGGAGCATTCTCGACTTCCCTGGGGAACCCATTCCAGAGCCTCACCACCCTTACAGTAAAGAATTTCTTCCTTATATCCTATATAAACTTACCTTGTTTAAGTTTGAACCCGTTACCCCTTGTCCTCTCACTAAAGTCCCTAATGAAGAGTCCCTCCCCAGCATCATGATAGCATAACCCCTTTCATAAATACATGAAGCTCCAATTCATAAGAAATGATCTTTGCCTCCACTGGTGGAAAGAGATCACAGTATCTCGCAAGGGGCTTCCTTTGAGATGTGTGTTTATGGGCTGCTTACTCATCACATAGGGGATACAGGGATTCGTCAGGACTCTGCTGCAGCTGTCTGTCCAGAACCTTCTGTTGGAGCCATTCCTGTGGTATTTTCTCATAACTTCTAACTGTATTTGTTTTCTTCTAACATATTTTTCTCAATTGAAAGATAGTTATTTGTATCAATAGCTGTCCAATTTTAGCCAAATATTGCCTAAATCCGCAATTCTGCAGCCTTCTGCTGTTTAGGAAAAATGTGTGAACACACTGATTTCAATAGTGCTTGTGTTCTTTTTTTCGGGAGTACAGGAAGTCATTCTTTTTTTATAACAAATCACAGTAGCAGCATCAAAACGAATAATAGTTTTGATAAATTTGGGTGAAAACAGGAGTATCTCTCATTACCAGACCTTAGGGAAAGAATCTTGAACATTTACAGCACCTGCCTAATGAACAGGTGTCAGCCTGCATGTTAAAGATGTTGATTTTCTGCAAAATTAAATGCTAGTCTCTCAATTAACTTGATGAATAAAACCTAAGGTTAGAAAGAAAGTGTAACAGTAAAAGAACACTGAAATGTGATGGAAGACTAATTATATTGAGGAAATACAGGTCCGAATAGGCATGCTTTTTCTAGGGTTTCCTCAGCAGTTTTTGAAACATGCCAGAGCACTTGGGTGAGTGAGCATCAAGAGTAGGCTTCACAAGAAACCCTGCTGTGACAGTGGAAGTAACCATGTTAGCTACACCTTCAGGAGAGCACTGGAAAAATGTGTAAGAAAAGAACAATCTGCTTCCAGATGGAGACATTAAGACAGTGAAATTCAGGGGAAAAAAATATTTACTTGTTGATCAAAAACATTTCTATAGGCAATTCATGGGTACCATCAAACCAGTACCAGCTCAGAACTAGGACAGCATATTCCATACTCCTACTCCTATACTTCTGGTCTCCTAGACTCACACTTCCACTCCTTCATTCCACCCCTTCCTACTTCCATATCCACTGATTGTGATGCTAGATTTTGTCCTTTAACATTTTTCAGACAATGAGTCTACCATTGGCTTGCTGCCAGACTACTTCTTTTTCTGAGCTGGGCAAATGGTACTGTGTCTTTATATGTCACTGTTGTGAAAATGTGTTTGTCTTTGGCTACAATTCTGAAAAACATTACTAGTTTTGGAAAATGGGATGTTTCTCTTAGTGATTTTCTTTTTTATGCCATCAACCATATACACTCTGCAGTTAATAGCTGATGTCCCAGTCTTTTAATTTCCTATACGACTGTCACGTCGAGGAAGTTCAAGCAGTACTGCAGAATCCTTAGCAAGTTATGTGACTTTTACTGTAACAGTGAAGCGTCATTATGTATTTTGTGTTCAGTTTTTACATTTGGATTGTATAAAATACAAATAAAGTACTAGTGATACCAGCATTTGTTTCTGAAAAACTTCACTCCCCTGAGGGTCTTGAACAATAACAATATTAAAATTCTTCCTTAATTTTTTACTTCATCCCAACCATTTCACCTAGCCAAGTGAATCCAAAACTGTTGCTTCGGGCTATTTTAAATAGTTATACGTACTACATGGATGTCCTAGGTGTTGCTGTATGACCTTTGAAGCAGCATCCAGCATAATGTCAAAGGCTCATGGTAAATAAAAAGAAGGTAAATCTTCCCTGGAGGAGAGGCAATAACAGAAAAATTAATTTTTATAGGAAGAAAACTGATTCTATATTACATTAAAAAGCTTTTCTGCTGTCATTGTCTTTTTTCCTTCTGCAAAACCAGTACCACTTGAACTCTCATAAATGCCCTTCCATGAAGTATAGGCCAAAGATGAACAGGCCAGTGAAGAGGCATTTCCTGCCTTGAAATACATACACTTTTGGGGGTTTATTCTTTTTGATTGGGGAAGCATAGGAAAATTCAGCACTGATAACATTCTACTCAGGATGAGAGACACTCTAAGCACACAATTAAATGCCTTTATAATACTTAACTCCTACTTGCAACTCAGGAGGGGTATGTGGGAATCATCACTGATGTCTCTTTGAAATCATCATCGCAGCATTCAATAGCAGCTCAAAGTACAACAGGATGATGGGCATCACCAAAAAGGTGCTGAAAACAGATCAGAGGCATTGCCTTCTGGTCTAAAGCTCAGTGAGCCCATGGGCTGTGGGTGCCTTGTCCAGTTCTGTTTACTGCACCTCAAGAACTACATATGGAGTTAAGAGAAAGCTCAGAGAAGGGTAACTATAATAGTCATGCAATGGAACTGCTGATTTGCAAGAACAACTTAGAGGCACTAGGACTCCATTTTAGAGAAGATAAACGTGATTGATGATATGACTGCAGTTTACAAAATCATGAAGGTGGCTGCCCAGGTGAATGCAGAACTGGTACATGCTAAATCCCACATTTGCAGAAATAAGGTGCATTTTATAAACCTGGAGATTTTGTGTAAAAAAAAATAATAAGTGTTATGTAGTCTTACATAGCAGGTGTTGAACTTAGGGAACATCCTGTCCAGAAGCTTGTAAAGGCAGACAGAATGAGCAACTTCAAAAATGGATTCCACAGTGTACCGGGTGACAGGTCTGTGGTGAACAGTAAAAACATCTCCTCAACATGCCTAGTAAGACAGCTGTGGATGCACAAGGGGAACAGACCACCGAAAAGCGTCAGGCTTCCATGCCACTGCAGGAGAAAGAATACTGGGTTAGAGGCACAAATTCTCTGAATAAGAACATTTATCATCTCAGTTTGAGGGATGAACGTTTGTTGAGTCTTACCAATTTCTGAATAGAAATTTTCTTTAAGAAGCAATAAGATACTTGATCTCTGACAGATCTGAAAGCTCAGTTTCAGTACGCTTTATGAAACAGGTTTTGATTTCTGTATGCTTCATTATTCTTGAAATTCTATTTTTAAAATGTTATATTCCACTATTTATCCAGCCTTACCTAGTTCTGAAAACTGAGTCTAATTTGTTGAACAAAATGAATCTAGTTCTAAGTTATATAGCCTTGCTATGATTTGTTGGCAAAAAAAAATTGTGTTCTTGACAGCAGTGATGTTGCTGATTCTTTTAAACTTGTCTCAAGTATACTGAAATTTCATGGTTTCATAGTTATTATTTTTGTAAAGCCTGAAATCTTTTCTTGTGCAACAACTTTTTGCATTGGTCTCTAAGTGCTTTTCAGTAGAGAATCAAGACTCACATCAAACTATAAAAATGTAGTTCTTTGAACATCCATCATGATGGACTAAACTTAAATCATACATTAAGTGCACTTTACTAAAGGCAAGAATGAGTTTAAACTCCTGATTTAGTGTTATAATCCTTAAATATGTCACTTTCTTTCCTCATAATACACTCTTACACAGTACAGTCATTCTTGAAGTCTATTTTTCTCAAGGAAAGGTGCTAAGAAACCTGTGTGTCCTCTCATGAAGTGAAATGAATTTTGCATTCTGAAAATTTGAGCACTCTCTGAGTAATGTATTTGGAAGCAACACTGTCTTTGTCTTTACAGTATTGTCTGTAATTTATTAAATTTGGATTAAAAGTATGCAAGTTCTTCCTTCTATGCTTGTATTTCTTATATGTCATGAAAGTTAAACAGTTTTTATGTTGAGGTATACACCTGGCTTTGTAAAACAGAAAGTTCTTTGGTGTACTTTTTTGTCTTTTGACATTACAAAATTACCAGTCCAGTATGTGCTAGCATTCAGAGGTAGTATCATGCTGTTCAGTAGCAGTGCCAAAGTACAGCGGTGACCTGGGTGTCTTGCTTCCTGTCTGTACCTCTTGGGAGATGTTCTGTCTGGAAATTTCTGTGTTTTTCTGGTATTAGGATCCCTTTCCAGTACCATACATTAATATTACATGGCTGGAATGATGACAGGCAACATTCTTCCTTTCAACCATTTGAATGCTACATGATTGAGTCTATTGTAATCATACATTTTAATCAACAGATAGAAAGCATTTCTGAAAGCTAACCTAGTGTTTTCCATCCTTCTTCAGCACTGATACTCAAAATTACTATCTATTTCAAAACTAGGATGTGGTAATTACTATTTTTACTCTAACCAACTCTGTCAGCTCAGGCTGTGCAGGTCTGTGTAGTGAATCAAAACAGCATGAGTAACTGTGCAATGAAGAGTGGGAAATGGCTCCTAAGCTAGGAAAGGAACTAAGGTCAGGAACAGTTACCTAAAAGTATGCTGCTTTGTTAGACATTAGACATTGTATCATAAGTTTTTCCTACTTCGTTATCTATTTCAGCAGAAAATAGATGTTATTTCACATATATTATCCTACATATTTAATTTATATTCTTATATATACAATTGTATGTAATTATACATATACATGTTATGTAGTTTATCCTATATATAATGTGTATAGTATATCTCTTGTTCAGTATATTATAGATCCACACACAGTAAATGATGTTGCTATTTTTGTTCGTACTTTCTTCCTCTATCCTCCAATCTCATTTCTTAGTAATTTCTTAACCCTGGAGCATTTAATTGTGTTTGATTTTGGGTTGTTTGGGATTTTTTTTTTCATTGTGGTTTCTTCTAAAAGTTGATCTTACGAATTGATCTTAGATAGTCTTCAGTACAACTTTTGAGGAAAAAATGATTTATTTTATAGAATCATAGAATAGTTAGGGTTGGAAAGGACCTTAAGATCATCTAGTTTCAACCCCCCTGCCATGGGCAGGAACACCTCCCACTAAACCATGCCACCCAAGCCTATGTCCAACCTGGCCTTGAACACCTCCAGGGATGGAGCATTCACAACTTCCCTGGGCAACCCATTCCAGTGCCTCACCACCCTCACAATAAAGAATTTCTTCCTCATTTTTGAAGACTTTAGTACTAAGATGGTAGATTTTGTTTAACGGCAATTTTGAAAAAAAAGGCGAAAAAAAAATAAAAGGGAGAAGGAGGGACAAAAAGAAATGAAAGGTTTTCTGAACATATCTGACAGACAAAGAAACAATAAAATTATACTGCAGGCTAGCTTTAAAGAACAAAAAGCAAGCAGTGGTAGAGAAAAGGAAAAAAAGTCCTATTTCCACTGAACAACTTCTGCTTTTCATTGAGGCTTCATTATGTGGCTTTGTAGCTCCCAAGTCCACTGAAATGAGTGCTAATCCATGGAATGGGCAGCATGGCTGGCTATTGCAGAGAGAAAAGAAGTGGATCTATTTGGCCTATACTCAAGGTTTTTAAACCAAGTAATATTTATCCTTGCACTCTCAGCATTTTTCTTTACCTCCTTAGTCTGTAAGTCCATGAGTATTTCATAGTTATGTCTTGGCCAGCTTTTTCCCTGTCCTTCCTTTCAGGCTGTACAAAGCATACCTCCTCACCTCTGCTTCAGTCTTTAGTGCCCACTCCATGTTTCAAGACTTTTTGTGCAGCTGCTTATCATCAGAAGACCTTCTTTCTTTGTACCAAGTTTCATACCTCTTTGGATCTCTCAGTGTGCCTTACTATGGACATTCACAATGCTTTTTTTTCTTTTTTTAACCTGGCATGCTTTTGGACTGCCCTGAGTTAGACACTGAGATTTTGTGATTTACTTTGAGTGTATACTGTCCTGGTACAGTATAATGCAAATGATAAATTACACTGTACACTTGTGGTTATGCAATCATGAGCCTCCAAGAAAAATATTATAAAGCTGTCTAATGATGACACAATGAAATAATTATTTCCTCCTTGCTTGAAGCAAAATATTTACAGGCTCTAGCAGTATGTCTTTGCTTGAGGAATACTGCCACATGGCAACAAAACATCCTCCAAGGCCTCCCCTCAGGCTTCTGGACAAAAGCTATGCAGAACTGCACTAGCAGCAGTTCTAAAAACTTTTTCAAATATTTTTTTTCAGAGTTTTGATTTTGTCCTTTTGCCACTTAGCATTTAATCCCAGCTGGAAAAGGCTAGGTACAGCGGGGTTACCTTAAAAAAAACAAAAAAAAAAAAAACAAAAAACCAAAATGTTAAGCTATTCCTTTAACACATTATGCAGTGACAGATAATTGAAACAGCACCAATAAAGCAGGATACCTTCCAGACGTTCTCATGAAGCTAAGAGAAAATACCTGCTGCCAACCCACTGACAGGGTGGAGTGCACAGCCCTTTTTTTTCTCCCTGATGCCTCCAGCAAAGCTAACACTGGCTAAGGCATGAGACTGACAAATGCATGTAGTGCTAAATTAGATAAAAAAATGAGAATTCCTATACATTAAACAGACAAACAAAATCCAAAGAGCACATGGCCTAGAAAGATACAGGAAGAAAACAGTGAGAACAAGAATTAGTTCAACAAATTCAGTAAATGATGACTGTTGAAGAAGACATCATTTGCCAAAGTGACAGAACTGGGTCTGGTTCACAACTGTTCTCTAGAGCAGAGACATTTGGTATCTCAACAAAACATTTCACATTTTTGAAATTTCTGAAACTGTAATGGGAACTGACTATGACTGTTGAAGCAAGTAATGGTTGTAGTCAGAAAATAGGGGACATTCTACATAAAATGAGAAATCTAGCCAAAGAGAAAATAAGACTTCCAAGTCTTGTGTTTTAATGACTGACTTAATAGCTTCCATAATGTCAGAATATTATCAGAAGTGCTATGCAAGCAATGACTGAACATGGAAAAAAAGAAATACAGCAAAATTACTTACTCCAAGGCCCCAGTATTGTAAAATGTAAGTTTTTCACAAGCATGTCATATATATTACATGCTTAAAAATATTCAACTATTTTGACTATAGGGAAAGTTACTAAGAAGCAGAAAAAAGGTCTTATCATTTTTGAGTCAGTCGGGCTTCTATACACAGCAATGAATAAATGAAAGGAATGAAGAAGAGTTACTAAAAATGCATTCTGTTAGTATCTTGTCAATCACTAATAGTGTAAGCCAGCCTGTTTTCTAGTGTCCTGAATAAGTATTGTGAACTGTCAACTGTGGCAAACTTTGATGCTCTCATACATGCATCTTTTGGTTTTTTCTTACATTGAATATATGAGACTAGTGTGACTACCTCGAACTCTGTGACCACAGAAGACTATGGAATACTTTGGAATGACAGCAATATGGCTTTTTTATCATACGCAAAGCAAGAGAGAGTGTAGTACATACCACATTCTCATAGTAACTGGAATTCAGGTTGAAGTGGTCATTGCATGCCCATATGTTGGTTTGGTTTTTCGTTTGGTTTTCTGGTTTTTTTTTTTTTTTTTTTTTTTTTGTTGTTTTGTTTTTCCTTGGAAATGTAGAATAATTCTTGAATGACACTATTTTACTAAATTTTTTTAGCAACTTATGAATGATGCAGACCTTGATGATATTTTCAAAGAACACAGTGGCCATAAAAGAGTTTTATGAGCGAATTGAAAACCCTGAAAATGAAAATAGACTGGGATGCAGAACGGGACATGGGCTGTATATTCATCATTTCACATAATACAGATATCTACTGCACAAAGCCTGCATTTAGAGCTTACACAAAGATTCACAGACATAGAATACTTTTGACACTTCTGCAGCACCCAGCTCTTCTGGCAGATCTGTGTCATGTGTACCAAAATTTGATTAAAAAAAACCCAATAAAACAAAACAACAAACTTCAGATGAGTAAATAAAATGCAAAGCAAAACCAGTGAACCAAGCCTTGAGGAACAGGACGCTCAGCATTATGTTTTAAAGAAAACCAAGAGAGTAACTTAGACCAGGTTCTCTGCCATATGAATTTCAGCTTTGGGGATGTCTATTTACGGACAAGACAAATTCGCTTTTAATTATAATTTAGTTATGATCTATACAACCTGCAGTTTTAGAGATCCAGTGTGATTGTTTCAAAGCTGTACCCTGTAAAGGGCATGGATAATAATTTTGACATGCCATAGAATAACAAGAGCTGTATTAACAGTCTAATTACTTTTTAGGCTTATTCTTAGTGCACAACACATGACTAATCAATTGAATACAGATAAGCTTCTTGCCTCATTTACATGGCAGTGACAGTGCTGCTGTGATTCAGAATTCATCTTTAAATCACAGTCTGTACAGTGGACAGCATAATTGACACTGAAATTGGCAACAAGATGCAAGGCAGGAGAATCTCCCATATATAATGCTGCAATCACCAGGTCTGTACCTTCTGGAATTTTCACAGATGTGTTCTATTACTTATAGCCTGAAATCCATAGAATACCAGGTTACTAGTTCTGAAATATTATACCCAGCACATTAATTATACAAAGAAAATAGGGACATGCTTAGAAGTTCCACCCGAGTGATTTTAAAAGTGGGTGTCATCTTTCACCTTTGAGCTGCAGATAAAAGATGGTTTGTACATGTCATGCTATGTAAGAGCAAAATCCTGACTGAATGAAAAGACTGTGCAGAAGAATGAGTACAGGAATTTTCAAAAAGCATAAAAGAGATTATGGACATCTTGTTCAAGGAGAAAATTTCAAATGCACGTGGACTAGCAGTGAAGTAGTCCTTACCCCTTATCTCCCTACCTGTTAAAAAAGTGATTTAACTTTGTAGCACAAGCAGCAGATCTTTAAAGGTAAAAGATTCTAAGAATATTTAAGTCTCATTTTGCTTGAGTTAGTCCATGGCACCCAGAGGTACCTCAAACACCGGAAATATTTTGTCATACAGCCATGAAAAGGAAAACTACTGTTGCCAGTTGGCAAAAATGTTTTGGCAAAATCAGTTTTGCCCTGTCTTTTTATGTAAAATTCACAAAATGTCATGGTGAAACAACCTGTATGGACAGTGGCCTCAGACTTACTGAAATAATGCTTGTTCTGGCACACTTGACTGTAGCACTTGGGCTACTCCAGTTGTTTCTGATGTCAGCTAAAGGCAGTGTGTAACATGACATCTCTGTGCACATACAGTGTTCAGCACTCCCCAGTGTTCTGAAGCCTTCCCCTGCCCAATTTCTCTGGCAATTAGTTTAAATCCTGCTGCCTACAAGCAGACTAGAAGTGTAACTTTAAATAACCACACCAGTTTTAGCCATCAGTTTGCAGTAGTAATCTTAATTAGTGGGTGTCCCTGCCCACGAATGAACTGTAAATTCTAGGATCAGCGCATGGACCGCCTTTGAGTCTTTTTGCCTTAAAGGGTGCTACTTGCAATCCTCTGAACTGAATGTTAACGGGAACTCTAACCTAGCCAACTAATGAAAGAGAATTTGCTTGCTCTCACGGCTCTGGGTGAGGCTACTGCTGTAAATCAAGTGCTCTGGATCTGTGCAGCTCCGCACGGGCACGCTTTGCTGACCGCAAAGTTACACCGTGTGTGCAAAGAGCGCTGCAGGACACGGTGTTTGCCGCGGGCTCTACCTTGCCTCAGAACAGCTGCCGGGCCGCCAGCCAGCCGCGGAACAGCCGCTCCCGCCGCCGGGGCCCGACCTCCCGCCCTGGCCAATGAGCGTGCGCCACCCCAGAGCGGCGCGGGGCGGCGCTGGGCCGGGCGGCCGCGGCGGCGG
>JANRGW010053461.1:0-5000 GCA_024733675.1 Psilopsiagon aymara | reverse complement strand
GAAACATTAGATAAGAATTTAAAAAATATATGTTTGGTCTTTAATGAACAATTAATGAGCCACATAACAAGTGCACTGTGTAGGGTTTCAGAGCTAAAAGAAAGTATACAGAAAATATATATAGTGTATAGAAATAACAGTGAAGTGTGGCATATCAAACAATCTATGAATGTTCTACTGTGAGCTGTGAGAATAAGTGGTGTGAAAGCTCCACAGGAGTTGTAAGAGGAGCTTAACAGAATGTTAGCACAATCATAAGTCACTTCATTATGACAATTAACTTTCTGCATAACACAGAGCAAGACCCCCTGGTTCACATTCTCAGCTTATGCAGATCAACACTATCAGTTTCAAATGTACTAAGACATTTTGCAGGAGCGAAAGATCTCTTTTCATTTTCCTAATGGAAACTATTCATCCCAAAGCGGCTTTTGAGTGCTGCTAGTAATATAATGCAATACAAACTACTGTTGTTTGATGCTTTTAAGAAGCGTCATATTGAGAAGGTAGACCTTTGTTAAAAATCAAATGATAGGAAAATGGGTTGCGCAGCACTTGTAGCCAGGTCAGCATGGTTTTATAAGAGCTGTGGTTAAAAGAAATGGGTAAAAGAAGCAGGGAGTCATTGAGGAATGTTGAGACATTATTTTTAATAAGTATTAGTATCTACTTCCTCTCATGACTCTGTTGCACTTCAAAAAGATTTCCAAAGAAATGCTCCAGGTCTTGGTATTATAGAGTTCATCAGCCCTGCATAAATCAAGCAAGTAGGGCACCCAGTGTTTCTTCTGCAGTGCTTGAAACATATTATCTTTTATGGCATCTGTTTGCCTGGCAGGGTTTACCCCTTCTGGATCTCCCCTGGTCAGTGATGCAAATTTCTTG
This sequence comes from Psilopsiagon aymara, assembly GCA_024733675.1. Classification (NCBI taxonomy): domain Eukaryota; kingdom Metazoa; phylum Chordata; class Aves; order Psittaciformes; family Psittacidae; genus Psilopsiagon; species Psilopsiagon aymara. Next base: position 4,115 of record JANRGW010053461.1, on the reverse strand, counting down.
TCTGACTCCATTCCACTCCCACACACGCTTCTACCTGGCAGTTCTTAAACTGCTCCACAAGTGTTACGGGTAAATAATGTTCCAAATGAATCAATAGAAGTTTTGTCACTGACTCAGCTGGAACAAAATTCTCCACTACATCTCCTTGATTTAGCATGCCACAGTGCTGTTTGTGGAATCAAATAGCTCATAATGTCTTCTACTTTCCGGGCCCAATATTCTGTTTATGCAATCAGAGAACAAGTATATCAAGCAGAACAGTTCAAAAGGGTAAGCCGTGAAAGCCTCTGCAAGGCTCTGCAAGGCTCTGCAAGAAAGAGAGCACATGAGGAGCATCTGTTGGTGAGCATTTTCAGAGCATGTCAAGAGCACAATTAGAAAAGGAATGAAAAGTGATCTCTGAAGGAAGCAACTGGTGATGTGGTAGAGCTTTAATGAAGATAATGACTAAGGAAAGCACTGCTTAGTTTTCCAGAAGACATGGAGAGAAGAAGTAGTGCAGCATACTTGAAGGGGAAGCAATGAGTTCAAACAGACAAAAGGACTTTCTTTCAAGGGAGGAAAAGGGAAAAGGAGAGGCTGGCTATAAAGATTCAGGTGATGGACAGAGTACAAAAATGGATCTTGCAACAGAAGATGGAAGAGGCAGCCTGCATGCTTCCTGTGACTTTATTGCTGTTTTCTAAGCTGACACAGAACTCATCATTTATCCTCATTAAATAGCTACCATCAGGGCATGGCTAATGACCATTAGTCTCCAATTCTCTCTTTTTAAACTTCAGATGGATAGGTGGCTACTGCTAGAAGCAAAACTTTCTTTGCTTGGATTATTGGAATTTACAGTTTCCCAAGATCCTGGGCATGGATCAGCAAATGTCAACAAAGGCTTGATGGTAAAGAAAACAGCTGTACAGAAGTCTGCTTACAAAGATGGGACTTCAAAGAGATGCCCTCTCTAATATAATCAGACTCAGTTTCATTTACTTCAAAGATATTACAGTAGCATGTAGGTGCTGTTGATCCTGTAGCTTCTCATGTGAAGAATTTATGCTGACTGAACATCTACCCCAAGTATATGAGGGTCACATTCTTCCTTCTGCTTTGCACCCCAGCAACTTGCTTTCTCACGGGGATACAGGGTGCTTTGTGCCCAAGAACAAGCCATTGTGCAACCCCATTTGTTAGAGGAGGCAACTGAAGCAGTGAAAAAAAGAAGCTCATACAGTCCAAGTTGTTCACTGCTATTGGATACTTCCGTTTTGGAGCACCTGATATATACTGTGTTTTTCACGTGTTTTAAGAGGCCATGTAGTTAATTGAGGGGCCTCTTAGAGGCAAACTTTCCAGAATGTGGAATGTTGGTGATTTTTTTGGAAGTGTGAATAAAATAAAAAATTAAGAATCTGGCTTGAAGCCAGCTGCTAGGTTTTTTATAAGGTACCATGACAAGCTTTTTTTGTTTTGCTGTGTTTTCAAATGGTGGTTCACTATAATGTTATCTCCAGAATGGCCAGAGAGACCCTGAGAGACCAGATCCTATCAGCCAAGAACTATAGGATACTTACTTTCCTTTTTCTGCCTGAAAAACAAAGATCAAGGAAGCACAGCCTCTCTGGGGTTTGAATTGCTGTCACCTCAATTGCTGTCACCTCAATTAGCACACACTTCTGGAAATTTGGAATGTAACATAAACAAAAACTTGCATTTCTTATTTGGTTTAATCCCACTGACATCAATGATTTAAGCACTTTAAAATCAAATAGATGATTAATTACTGTTATAAGAACAACTGACTTCAAATTCCAAAACCTAGTGTCAGTTGCCCAAACTGAACTTTAATCATTTCTTGAGTCGAATAAGAATTGATCAGTTCCTGGTTTTAACAATCTCACAACATGTTACTACTCCCAAGTCTCAGATTGCCATGAGTACTGCTTGCACACATTGGAGGACTATTTGTAAGTGTTACCAAAAAAGCTGTGAATTCCTTGCAAAAAAGGTGCAATATGTACAAGAGAACATCATTACTGAGACTTCCATGACGGGACTTTCTCTCTGAGTCAGCTTCTTTCTTTATTTCTTTAGACCATGAAAAATGAGGTCTTGTCATTTACACAGCAAAGTGAAAATGAGTCTTTAAAGTAGGGTAAGGGTTTCTTTGTCCTTCTGCACTGCAGCCATATGTTTCTGTCCATCCTTCATTTCCTCAAAAAATAATATAAAATTCTTTCTTTTTTCAGCTTTCTATAAATAGTTCTCAAGTACATCTGTTCACAATGAAGATACTAATTACATAGTTTTGGATTGGTCATGTATTTATATATTTACTAATAAGGTGTCCCAAGATCTATACCTGTCTGGTTTGACTGCTCTGATATTTACATTATGCCCAAGCACAAGTATGTTGTGGGTGAGTACTGGAGGTGGGGCATAAACATTGTTCTCCATCTTCCTGGGACCCAAACACTAAAGGGGAAAATGAGTATGAAAACCCTGACATTGCAAAAGAATCCTGAATTCCTTCTTTCTAGGTTTCTAGAAGTGCACATGGGATCTTTTGAGAGTTATTGCACGCAGATAAATCCAATGGCCTTTTCCATGCTTAGCCAACCTGTGTTTCTGCCTCTTTAACAGGAAGTGTTAGCTTTGAAAGACCGTATCAAACTAGTACATTGTGTTTCCTGCACATCCTGCTTTACTGGAGGTTAATTTCTTCTGACGCATGCAGTCTGCTGCTGCCAATTAAGTCAAATGTATTTTATGCTTTACTTTTCTGTTGACTTACAGGCTTTTGTTGGAAAATATTTAATAAATAAAACTTGCCAAACACTGTTAAATGACATGGTACATGATTTTGAATAAGCACCCAGACTCTAATGCATCAGAAGGGTTGAGAGAGGGGAGGAGGAAGTTCTGGAACAAAACCCAGCTGGATGCCAACCACACAGTATCCACCCACCAACCACAGTGTTAATCTTTTGCTAGAGGACAGTTACAAAAGCAGAAAACAGGAGCCCAGGTCAAGCATGGCATTTAGAGGTGTTTCTCATGCAGTGTAATGTGTTATCCTTTGGTAGAGAAGGACGAAAAACAACTGCACTGGGAACCAAATGGACTTTTCCATTGCAGTCCCATCTCTGCCACCTCACATTTTCTGTCCTCTTTATCATGATTCATGATTTACTCTTAGTTTCTGTTTCCATGTCAGATCTCCAAATAGTCTCTCTTTCAAGCTTCAAAGAAACAGCTGGGACTGCTGAGGCTCAAGATCCAATGAAAGAAAGCAGACTTACTCAGGGTCACCCGAGACTTGAGGATATCCAAAACATGTGAATACTCATCAGGTTCTCTGAATTAGTAAGGTTTGTTTTATTATTATTCTGTAATTCTACTCAGCACTAAGGTACAGCTGTGGTAGGAGCCATCAGTTTAGTTCCTGGGGGAGATTATATTCTAACTGGAAAAGAAGCAGCAGCACATCAGAAGCTGAAGAACTGCGATCAAGATGATGAAGCATGGTCAACACTGTTTAGCAGTAATACACCTGAGTACATATTTTCAGGTTTCTGAATGTCTCCAAACTCCTTATTAGAATAATAGAATCATGGCATTAGTTAGGATTAGAAAGGACCTTAAGATCATCAAGTAGCAAACCCCCTGCCATGGGCAAGGACACCTCACACTAAACCATGCCACCCAAGGCCCTATCCAACCCAGGCTTGAGCACCACCAGGGATGGAGCATTCACAACTTCCCTGAGCAACCCATTCCAGTGCCTCACTACCCTCACGGTAAAGAACTTTACCTTCTGTCCAATCAAAACTTTCCCTGCTTAACTTTGAACCCATTACCCCTTATCCTGTCGCTACAGTCCCTAATGAATAATCCTTCCCAGCATCCTTATAGCCCCCCTTCAGGTACTGGAAGGCTGCTATGAGGTCTCCATGCAGCCTTCTCTTCTGCAGGCTGAACAGCCACAACTTTCTCAGCTTGTCTTCATATGGGAGGTGCACCAGCCCTCTGATCATCCTCGTGGTGCTCCTCTGGACTTGTTCCAACAGTTGCATATCCTTTTTATGTTGAGGACACCAGAACTGCACACAATACTCCAAGTG